>JAIUZE010074456.1:2683-152048 GCA_022085475.1 Heliosperma pusillum | reverse complement strand
GTCATAAACTTTTCTTGACTTTTTAGTCATCTTTGACTTTTCTTGACTTTAAGTCGACTTTGACTTTCGTTGACTTTTACCGACTCGCCTTATAAGTTTGAAGACCGAAATTTTATTTAAAAAAATAATATTTTTGATTTATTTTTATTTAGATTTATTAGAATTTATGATAATTTAATAAAATTATTTTTAATTTATTCGGAATTTATAATAAGGTTTTATGATTTAACCCCAAACGTCATTTAACTATTCCCGGGTCAACTTAGGTCCCGAAACCCGACGTTGACATGAGTCACACGCCCCATGTCACTTTTTTTCCACTCATATTAGATCTTTTAATTAATATGATTAAACTAATAAAAATATCTAAGATATTTGTAACTTTATCGGTCTGTCAACTTAAACTCCGCAAATCGCGTAAAAACAGACCCGATTCCTCTCCATTTCACACGTCTCTTTTTCCCCGCTTAAGCCTTGATATTTTCTTTCTTTTCATTACTCACCAACAACTTTTCATTTTACAATCAATCAAATTAAGATCTAATTAATCGTTCTTCATCGTTCTTCATTCGTTCTTCGTCGTTCTTCATTTGTTCTTCGTCGTTCTTGAGCAAAATCATCATAAAACCTTCATTTCTTAATTAAATCCGTCCTAACTTATATTTCTAGAATCTCCTCCTCGCTCTCCATATTCTAGTACGGTTTATTTTCAATTCCGTCAAAAGCGTTTAAACATTTAATTATGGAAAATCAGTTTAAGTTCTAATAATGTTTTTCTTGTCATTTCTTATAGGGAAGATTTTGAAGACGAGTTTGGAGACTCGTATATTTTGGGTGAAGATTAGTAGGAGGGTTTCTTGGTTAATACTTCTTATTTTGGTGCTAATTGACTTGTCTAGCTAAGGTAACGATTCCGAGTTACTCGACGGATATATGTTACATAGCTTTTATTAGCTTTTGGTTTCTTTAGTTTTTGGTTCATATTTGTTTTAGTTCATGTTTTTATGATTTATGGATTTTTAGTAGTAATATGATAAGTGGTATGATTTTTAGGTTGTATGGAATTATTATGTGGTTTGGTGTTCTTGATGAATTTGGATGATTGTTCATAATAATGATTGTTGTATGATGGATGGTTAAATTGGTTGTTAAAATGGGTGTTTGATAATTAAAACATGTTAGAATTAATTTGAAATTTGGAGTTGTGAGAACCGTGTAAAGGGGCTGGAAAAATCAGCCTAAACCGGACCCAAACCAGGCCGGTTCAGGCCGGTTCAGGCCCGGTCCAGGCCGGTCTGGGTTGGTCCATGGTGGGTCCGGGTTTTGGTCTTTGGGTTGTGTCGATGTTTGATTGTGTGGTTGTTGTTTTGACGGGTTTTAATGATGTTAAAGCATGCGGGAAATAATTAGAAACGGTTTTTAGTAAAATCGTTAAAAAGGCCAAAACAGGCCCAAACCAGCCGTGGGGCCCAGTCCAGGCCCGTGTCATGTTGGCCCAAATCAGCCCGTGGGTCCCCTTGTGGGACTTGTGACGGTTTTGAGTTATCGTTATTTTATCGCGTTTTGTAATAATTAGCAAGTGAGAAATATTAATAAGTAAAATATTTAATTAAAAAGTTTTTCATAAAATTATTATTTCGCACATGTTAGAAATTATAATACGAGATAGTAGTTTAATTTGATATCCTTTAAGTCAAACGGGTTTTTGGTATGATATAATAATTCACATGTTAGAAGTTAATAAAATAACATGTAATGAATATGTTGATTTTTAAGTCTAAGTCTATGTGGTAAAGACTCTGTTTCTAGCCGGTTTGACCAAACGGGTTTGGTCAAACTAAGATATAGTCAGCCCCGTTTTGACTGATGACCCGTCGCGGGACTCGGGTCGGGGATTTGTCTTCAAGTAAGGTTTTATTTAATTATTGAATTAGCCTTAGTAGATATGAGGCGATATGTTATTTGAATATGATTTATATGCAATTAGTCCCATGATAGGATGTTTTTCCCGTGACTGTTTGATTATATGGTTGGTGTCGTGTTGACTAAGTGCCCATAGAGAATTATGAGTATATGGCGTCTTGACCATTCTAATTCTAAATGAGTAGCTTGGACCATGACATTGATAGGCCCGTACTATCTTTAACGAGCATATAGTTCACCGCTTGATAGCTTTTGTGTCTCGGCTTGGTGGGTTTATATCCAAGTCGGGGCATGGCTGCCTGATCCATTTTGGGACTGGAGCCAGCTTAAGTACTAGCCATCTCTGCTTAGGGGGTCGCCTAGTAGAGTTTCTCATAGACGGTTATGTCATGGGACGGGGAATGGAATAGCTGTTGTCGCTAGGTCTGATCAGTCTAGGACTAGGATGTTTTCCTACCTTGTGGTATAGCCTCGAGTTACAGAAGTCGACTATTGACGGTCCTAAGAACTTATGCCTGTTTGTAGACGTATTGGTCTTTCATGTTTGTATGATTCTATGAATCTTAGAAGGTGAGATGCAAGCCGGCTAAGGTTGATAGAGTTTGGATTACCGATTGTTAACTGATTCACATGATTACGTGTTGATTAGGGTTTGAGTGTATCATGGCCATGTTAACGGTAACCTCTGAGCTAGCATACCAGCTTCCCTACCTCGTGTTATAGTTTATTATCGGATTCACATGATAGCTTTCATATGCTAGGTTATATGTGAGTTAATTGTTTCATAACATGAAAAGCATATCATATATGTTAAGGTTTTGTATTTTCCATATACATTGCTTTTATGTTATTCATGTTTAATTAAACTCGACATTTCGTGGCTGGGAGAACTCGGAGTTACTCCCCACTGACTGTGGCTTCCGTGTTTATATTTAATGCGGTCGAACAGGTGGTGATGCATATTTGGGGTACATTGACGAGCTAGCGAGCGAAGTATTTACCTTGGACCTATATTCGGTTCTTAGATTGTATATATTATTATACACTCTTTTTATTTCCGTATTTATACGGGAGATATGTCTCCCGTCTTGTATATTTCTTTTGTATAATATTATTTTCGTTTTGTAATGACCCTTTTTATTTATGACACCTTCGATATGTATAATTATCTTTTATGTATTTAAATAAATTTTTTTCTTTCCGCAAATTTGAGGGTGTCACAAGACACCCTTAGGCAACTATATACTCACTAGGGCTTGCATCTCACCGTTAGCGGCATATACTTCATAAGATAGAGACTTGACATATAAACCACGCCAAGTCATCCTACGGTTACAAATAATCCACATATAAACATCCACATAAACTTGCGAATATGGTAACATTATCTCTCACGGTTAATGACACGCACTAGCACCATGTACATACCAAGTATGATCAATACGCATCCACGAGATAAATATTTCCCTGAACTCATACACGATTAACATTTCGAATACGTAGACTCAATTCCTCCTGGTAGGACGACGATAATAATACGGTCCAAGTCTACACCTGGCCCGACTCTCGGAATAAACATGTTCCGATTCGACATACGATACACATTTCGCATCCAAGACTCGGTCAAACACAGAAGCTGAGTACCCCAAATTTGGTCAACCTTCACGAAAGAGGCGGAAAGAGCACAAGCATCATAAACAAGCGGTACGCTACATGCAATGACACCACCTCGCAAAGATACAACATTTGACGGCCGGGTCGATCAACGCATAACGTTCGCCTCCTAACAACGTCGTCATATCTCCACTAAACATGCATTTAAGCATTTGGGATACATCTCCTCGTACCGACATTCTAGTCTAACGAGCGAGGAGATAGCCGGGGAATGAGAGTTCATAGCACTTAACAATTAGTGCTCAAAACGTAACATATGTAAAACCGACTCAAAGAGGGACATAACAAAAACCGTCACAAAACATGTGATATAAGCGAATGGAATATCATATATTCTTAACATGAATATTTAATGCTGTTACGTAAATTTATACGATAAACGAACCATGCAAACTATTATAAATGAAAGTATAAGAAAACAAATGAAGAAGAAATACAGCGGGGTGCCAGCCGGTCAAGTGGACCGGCCGCCGGCAACCCGGCTGACACTTCAGCAACAAACGAAACCAATTAAAAATACAGAGGGATCCCAGCCGGTCTGGGGGACCGGCAGCCGGGCACCTAGCTGGGAACAACACAACATCAAAAAGCAAACTTCACTTATGCCGCGTCCGCAGCCGGTCGGCAGACCGGCGGCCGATCGGCCGGCTAGGAACAACTCTCACCCGAGAACAACAAGCTTCAACATCAATTTTCAAAAATCATCAATAAGTATTATCAACAATCAATAATGATCAACAATTATCAAGAAACAACAACCATCATCAACAAACACAAATTTTATAAATACTCATCCTATCCTAAATACATTACTAACATCAAAACACATTAAAACACGTATTGATATCGAGTAACCCTTCACCGTTACCTTTTCGCGTCTTCAATCTTCGTCTAGGTCCTCCTCTACTAGGTAGTAATCTTTGTCGAGAACTTGAAGGTCTCCACCTACAATTATACAACAAAAGATGAATATAATTCACCTTTGAGAAAGACGGATAAATTGAAAAGTGAGAAAGACGGTAGTTTTATTACCGAATAAGATAGAGGACGATATGAAGGGAAGATTATGACGAAAATTAGAGGATTTGAGTAAGGAATGAAGGAGTAGTGTTGATCTTGAGCTTGATCAAAAATGGAGTTTAGGTTTTTGGTTACTTCTTGAGGAAGAAGGAGTAAGTGGAAAAAGTGAGTGAGGGAGTTAGGGTTCAAAAGGGAGATATAAGGTGAGTAAGTGGGACAAAAGCGCCTTAAGGCGTAACTCACACGGAATTTCGAGTAAAGTCCGAATACGAACTCGGATTTGCTAAATTAGACACGGGAAAATAAATTCTAGACTAAAACTAAAATTTCGCTGAAAAGTATCCATAAGATTTTTAATATAACAAATAGGGTACATTTGCAGGTGTTACACTTACACACACCATCTTCCTTCTTATTATACTCTTCCCTCTTCCACATGCGAATCATTGGACCACATTCTGAGCATTGAAGTTACTATGCATTCTTTCCTTCAACAGCTTTATACACCTCTAAGTGAACTCACAATTATAAAAAAGGTGGTCATGAGTTTCATCAGACCTTGCACATAGATACCACTCTGCATTTTTTCCAAAGCCCATCTTCATTATTCTGTCACACGTTAACAATTTCTATAGCTGACTAGCCCAGAAAATAAAGTTACATCTAGGCAAGTTCAGGTTGTTCCAGCAAATATGTCTTCAAGATAATTTAGGAGCAGGATTTCTAATCCATTGATAACCCATAACCATTGTGTACCCTTGAGGCTGATTCAACCATTGGTTAACCACATACCTACTTTTAAACCTGTCCTTGACCTGAACAAGTTTCCTCCAGGACCATCTGCTATCAGTAGGGACTCTGTAGTCCCTCCAGTTAGTGTATTTCATATACACATGATGAACCCACTTCATCCATATATTATCTTTCTTGCTTGATATCTACCATATGTACTTCCCTAGAGATGCATTGTTCCAGTACTTAGAGTTTTTGATTCCGAGTCCCCCTTCCTCTTTTGGTCTGCAAAAAATATCTCAATTCATATTTGGAGCTGTCTGGTTCATGTCTTTACCACCCCAGAGATAGTTCCTACAATTTGAGTCTATCTTATTCATTATTCCAGTAGGAATTAAGAATATACATGCCAAAAAAGATTGTAGGGAGGTGAGTACAACATTGACTAGGGTGAGTCTTCCTGCGTTTCATACCTTTATTCCTTGTGAGCTTCTTTGAGAAAATTGGAACTCTCAAGTACCTGAAAGGAAATGATCCCATTTTGAAGCCTGAAATCTGAAGAATGTTCTCTCTGGTTGCAGGTTTAACCCCATTAAAATATATGCCAGTTTTGCTTCTATTCAGACATAATCCAGATGCTGCAGAAAATGTAGCAAACCCCCTTAGCATCCACATTATGGTTGCCTCAGTACCCTTGCAGAACATCAATAGATCATCCGCAAAAAGTAAGTGATTAAGTCTCATTGGCCCACAAAGAGGATGAAATCTAAAATCATTTTGACTTGCAACAACCTGAACAATTCTAGACAGGTAGTCCATGCATAAAGTAAAGATAGAGGGGATAAGGGATCACCTCGTCTAAGTCCTCTCCTGCCTTGGAAAAAAACAAATGTATTTCCATTAACATTCAGTGAATCTGAAGAAGTTGTGATACATACCATTACCAAATCAATGAAATTTATGGGGAATTTAAAAGCATGCAACATTTGATAAATAAAGCCCCATTCCACAGAGTCATAAGCCTTCTTCAAGTGTATTTTCACTAGGCATCTAGGAGAAAAACCTTTCCTAGTGTATAGTCTAACAATATCTTGGCAGATGAAAACATTCTTGACAATGTTCCTCTCCTTCACAAAAACACTCTGGTTAAAACTAATAACGTCAGGGATTATTTCCCTTAATCTACAACATAAAAGCTTGGAAATACTTTTATAAAATATGTTGCAGCAGGCTATAGGGCGAAACTCAAGCACACTAGTTGGGTTACTCACCTTAGGGATCAAAGTAATGGTGGTGGTATTAATTTTTTTTAGCATCTTTCCTGTATGAAAAAAGTTAAGAACAACAACAGTGATGTCCTTCCCTACAATGTCCCATGAGTCCTTATAAAATTGACTGGAGAAACCGTCAGGACCTGGTGATTTTGATAGCACGAATTGTAAATATACTCTTCATAATTTCCTCCTGAGGAAGATTACTATTTAGAATGGTAATATGATGATCATTAATGATGGGCCCCTTCTCACCGTTGGGATGTGTACCTCAATGGTGCTATTGCTACTTCCCAGAAGATTAATTTAATACTCTAGAAATGCTATCTCAATTTCCCCTTGTCTGTGATACCAGATACCTTGCCTGTCCTTAATCTGAAGGACCTTGTTAAGAATGTGATTTGCTTTGATTTGAGAGTGAAAATACTTTGTGTTATCATCACATTCAGTAATCCAATTTCCCCAAGTAGCACCGACCGGTACCTGTACATTCATGAAACATGAACGCCACTGTCAGTGGGGAGTAACTCCGGCTTCTCCCAGCCATATCACAAGTAAACGTTCATAAACAAGAGTTTAACATGTAGAATCTTATATACAAGTGGATCATCTGAAGTACAAACATACATTTCAAGATAATGTGATATAAGAATGTGAAATACCAAACAATAAACACCATGTTATGAACCGACTCGGAAATGACACCCTTAGGCAACTATACACATGCTAGGGCTTATATCTCACCATTAGTGGCATATACTTGATAAGGTAGAGACCCGCATACCAATCCAATACAATAATCTAAATCATACAAGAATCCAACCCAATATTCACATATGATCCAATCTTATAAACAACCATCCAAACATACAATTATAGCAATATAACTGTCACGGTAAATGACACGCACTAGCACCATGTACAATAGCACGACAAGTTAATGTAAGTCCACGGGATAAGACGTTTCCCTGAACCGCATACGATAAAACGTGTCGTATACTCATAACCTAGATAAACATGTCCACGGGCTAAGACGTGCCTCGGAACTGCGTACGATATGACGTGTCGCACACACAAGAGACTCTAATCCTCTCGGTAGGACGACAATAATAATACGGTCCTATTCTAAACCTGACAGACTTTCGGGATAAGACGTTTCCCGATTCGACATGTGGTATGACGTGCCACATCGAAGACTCGATCAACATAAAGGACGTCGAGTACCCCAAAATCGGTAAGACTACGCGAAAGAGGCGGAAAGCGATCTATAGTCATAGTCAAGCAAGTACGCTACATGCAATGACACCACCTCGCAAGGATACAACATTTGACGGCCGGTTCGACCAACACATCGCCTCCTCCTTCCAACAACGTCGTCATGTCCCCACTAACAAATGCACAACGGAATCACGGTTACACCTCATCCCTCTGACATTCAAGTCTAAGGAGTATAAAGGTGTGACCGGGAAATGAGAGTTCAGAACCGTCATTAAATGACATTCAAACCATAACATAAGTCACAAAACATGTAAATAATACATGTGAGATAATAAATATTGTAAACATGAATATTTAATTTCATTATGTAAGTTTATAAGATAAACAAACCATACAAACTATTACATGTAAAGACAAGTGGAAAAGAAATGAGAAAAAGGACACAGGGGGTCTTAGTCGGTCAGGTGGATCAGCTGTCGAGTGCCCGGCTAGCACCACGACAACAGTAGCCAACCATGACAAATTACAGGGAATCCCAACCGATGGGTGTGACCGGCGGCCGGCTGCCCGACAGGGGGTCACCGGTCAATCTGAAAAAGTGAAGAAAAGGGGGAGAGGAGGAGTCCCAGCCGGTGGGACCGGCTGCCGGGTGGCCGCTAAGGACACGCAGTCTAACAAAATATCAAACTAAACTTATAGGGGTGCCCAGCCAGTTAGGGGGACCGGCGGCCGGTCGGGCCGGCAAGGACTTACGTTAACCAAAATCACCTAATTTGTTCAATTTAACTACAGGGGCTCCCAGCCGGTTCGGGGGATCGGCGGCCGGTGGGCCGGCTAGGACAACATTCCCGAAAAACAACATTCAATAACAACAATTACTCCAAATCCTTTGATACCCATTTAATCCAAACAACATTTATCATTAACAAACCACATTCAATGCATCTTAATCATCACCAATCATTGGATAAGATCAGTTAAGGCAAACAAAGACATTTATTGTTCAACTTAAAATCAAACTTGATATGTAGACATAATTAACAACATAAATGTAACTTAGCATAAGATTAGTGAGGGATAAGCATATGAGATGAATTTATATATATGAATAACAACTAACATATATCCATATGAAATTAAGGCAAAGAATTCATCTTTCACTAAATAAAACTTCAATTAACACTTAAAACACATATTGAAATCAAGTAAGCATTCACCGTTACCTTTTAGCGTCTTCAAATTAGTTTCCTTCTTCTTCTTCAACGAGAAAGTAGTCCCGGTCCGGATCTTGGAGGTCTCCTCCTACAAATTAATATAAAAACTTGACTATTTCACCTTGAGAAAAAGATTAGAAAATGAAAGTGACAAAGACGATATTTTTATTACTTTATTAGAAAGAGAAGAATAAATTAGGAACAATAAGCTAAAATATAGTGAATTTGGGTAAGAAATGAGGAAGATATGATGATATGAGTGTTTGAGGGTTTTTGGTGTCTCAACAATGGAGGTAGGGTTTATGGTGAGTGTTTTGGTGAGGGAGATGAGTGAAGTGAGCTAAAAAACTGAGTGGTAAAGTGAGGAAGTTTCGGCCAAGTTGAGTGTATAGGAGTTAGGAAAAGGCCCACTGTGAGGTATGAAGTCCGACTCACATCAAATTCCGAGTAGAGTCCAACTACGGACTCAGATTTCCCAAATGAGACACAGAAAACCAAGATATAAATTAAATCTAAAATTAAGCTAACTAATCATAATATAATATTATTAAAATAAAATAGGCCACGGTTGCGGGTGTTACAATCAACCCACCTTTTAAAAGTTTCGCCCTCGAAACTTGAGAGTAGAAAACAAAAGTCAAAAGGACAGAAATCGGTTTTCAAAATTAACACGAAAGCTTTTTCAAGGAAAGGCATTTAAAAGCATTCATAAATGAGGCTCTCCTCGAAGACGGTTTAAGAAGAGTTTTCATAAGTATGAAACTTTATTTATGGATCAAAAGAGTGCCCGTCGTGAACAAGAACTCTAGTTATCCAAATCAAATCAAGGTCAAAAGAGTGAAATCGAAAAACAAAACAAGCGTTAGTAAGTGCAGGACTAGTCACCATACGTCTCCAATAACAAGTCCAAACATCCAACCAAACGCAAAATCCAAATATAAAAGCAAAAGAAATCCAACTTCTCCAAAAAGAAGGTACACAATTCATCTTTAGACTTCTTTGAAAAGTTAAATTAGAAATACAATATGGAAATTTGAAGGTTTTCTTAAAGATAAAATCAAAATAACAAGACATTACACGTACATAGAGCGACTCGAACATCAAAATCAAAAATCACGATACTAAGAGGTACGTCCAACGAGTAAAATGGACCAAAAAGAGGAAAGATTGAAGAGTAGCAAATTGAGCAAGGGTCAATTCGAGGGAAAAAGAGAGGGATGAAATCCAAACCTCTCTCTCATCCATGATAATTCAAAGGTCGCTTGCAACTCGACATCACCAACTTGACGAATAAACTAGTCCTCAAGAGAATGCAATTTACCCAAGTTACACCTCAACATTTTCAATCAATAGATTCCTACTAAAATCATTCCTAACCACGAGACCTCAAGTCACTAACCTAATCATTCAAATCCAATTAACATCGACTAAGGTCCATTCACATGGCAAAATCCATAATTTGTAATCTACATGAGAGGTCCTTTAACGTACTATAGTATCCTTAGATCCATCATACTCTATCTGAAACCACTAACCAAAGAAATCACATCTTAGGAGACCATACCTACTAACAACCACAAGGTGAACGGTTCTTACCATAAAAATCCTTTGATCCAATTTATTCCAAAACTCATTATCCTAAATTTACAATGGACTTTCTCATCCTCAAAAGTCAATTCACAATACCTCAAGAGAGATCAAGTATCAATCCCAAATCATTTATATTTTGCCAAACACATGGCAATGCGACCATCAATCAAATTATTTAGCTCATTAAAAGTCAAAATGCATCGGTCTTTGCTTATGAAAATATTCCTCAAGTTTGGTCACCAAATCCAAATTCCACAAAGTAAATATTCATGTTAGGGTCCAACATTTAAAGACAATAAATTCCCAAATAACCTTTAAAGCAAACACTATAATCCTCAACAAATACGAACTATCACCACGCTCAATTCGATCTTCAAAATGAGATTACAACATCAAGCTCCAATGTCTAAAGCCACCAAGAGATATTCAACCTAAGCTTATCCTCAATTCCTTATAATCAACTAAACATGAAAGTGGCTCAACAGGGCGGGTAGGTACCATATTTGAAGCATCCTCAAAACACATCTACTAACTCCTTGCATTAGCTAATAAGGTAACGACCTCACAAGAGAATAGGGAAGGCAAACATGATATAAAGATTTCTATGAGACATCATCAAATGACCACGATAAGGTGAAAAAGATGTAGACGACAAAGGGAGATGAGGTTGATCTAAGGAAGAGAACCTACCAGTAACAATCTCTGGGTGAGCATCGGCTTCGTCTCGGCTGAGTACATAGATGGATCCTTTAGCTTTGGCACCAGGGGCAGGAGTCTTACGATCGGGGCATTCACTGAAGCGGTGACCCGACTTCTTGCAGAAGAAGCAAAAGAGGGGCTTATCATAGCACCCAACTTCGGGGTGAACGGGTTTCCTACAACCGTCATAAATTCGTCCTTGAGCTTGAGCTTGAGCTTGAGGGGGAGCATTGGGCTTTAGAGCCGCATTTGAATTAGATTTAGGGAGATAAGTAGCAAGTGCCCTTGCATTGGCGTTTGAGGGAGCATTGAAACGCCTTTTGTTAGCATAGGCATTAGAAGAAGAGCGAGTGAAAGGTCTTTTGTCATGGAATTAAAGTTTGACCTTAGAATGAAAGAGCGGAAAGGAGAGGGATTCTTTATCTTCGCTTCATCTCTAATGGCCTTCATGGAGTTTTCGGCCCATAGGTCATCATCATACAACTCTCCGAAAGAATTAGAGCTCCTCCTTACCTTACTTTGAAGCAAGGGGCTAAGCTTATTACGATAGTAAAAAGCTCGGTCTTCATCATCCTTAATGAGTTTTGGTGCAAAGTGAGCAAGCTTGTTGAATTGGGTGGTGAAATCTTGAACTGAAAAATCACCTTGTTTAAAATCGATGAATTCTTTGAGTCTTTGTTGTTTGAGTTCTTTGGGGTAAAATTGATCTTGAACAAGACTCTTGAAACATTCCCAATTGTAATTGACTTCAAGAGTAGCGGTAGCACTAGTAATCGACCACCAATTGTCGGCCTCTCTCACAAGAAAATGCTTGGAAATTGTTACTTTGTCTTCTTCTCGAACTTGATTCAAGTCGAATTGCTTCTCCATCTCATAGAACCATTGTGAGAGCTAGGTAGGGTCCGGTTCTCCACCATAAGGCTTGGTCTTGTTTCTAGCAATTTGACTAGTCACCCAAGCATAGCCTCCTTGGTGATGGTCTTCTCTAGGAGAAAGGGCTTGGTTACCATGAGCATGGGCCGCATCTTGTTGATTCCTAAGGACTTCAGTGAGAACTTCCAATATGATATTCTTTACAAGTCGAGGTCTAACCATCTTTATAAGACACAATAAAAAAAACAAGGTTAATCCTAACACTTGGCACAATAATAGAGACTACCAAGTAAAGTCCTTAATTTCTGCCCATCTCTCATTCATTATTTTAAGGTCAAGTTGTAAATTAAATTTAGGGTTCACATGTATGCGTCGGGAGCGTCATAGGCTCTAAAACCAACTGTGACAACCCTAGCGAAAGCATAAAGATAAACAAATAACATGCAGCGAAAATTAGAGAATTTTTAAAAGTTTTTAAGACATGTTTCGCAAAGATTATCAAAAGATGAAATCTAAAGTAAACAAATGAAGTATTAGTGTCGATGAGGTCGACAAATCACTACAAGGGAGACAACAGTCCCAAAATATACAAATAACTCTGAAAGTATAAGAGTCTAAGCGGTAATTGGTAAACATCGTGAAACGACGCTCGCTAGCTCACACTAGTCTCAACCCCAAGTAGCACCGATCGGTACCTGTACATTCATGAAACATGAACGCCACAGTTAGTGGGGAGTAACTCCGGGTTCTCCCAGCCATTTCACAAGTAAACGTACATAAACAACAATTAGTTAAGTAGAATCTTATATACAAGTGGATCATGTGAAGTACAAACATACATTTCAAGATAATGTGATATAAGCATGTGAAATACCAAACAAAAAGCACCATGTTATGAACCGACTCGGGAAAGACACCCTTAGGCAACTATTTACACGCTAGGGCTTATATCTTACCATTAGTGGCATATACTTGATAAGGTAGAGACCTGCATACCAAACCAATACAATCATCTATTTCATACAAGAATCCAACCCAATATTCACATATGATCCAATTTTATAAACAACCATCCAAACATACAATTATAGCAATATAACTGTCACGGTAAATGACACGCACTAGCACCATGTACAATAGCAAGATAAGTCAATGTAAGTCCACAAGATAAGACGTTTCTCTTAACCGCATACGATAAGACGTGTCGTATACTCATGACCTAGATAAACATGTCCACAGGGTAAGACGTTACCCGGAACTGCGTACGATATGACGTGTCGCACACACAAGACACTCTAATCCTCTCGGTAGGACTACGATAATAATACAGTGCTAGTCTAAACCTGACCGACTCTCGGGATAAGACGTTTCCCGATTCGACATGTGGTATGACGTGCCACATCCAAGACTCGATCAACACAAAGGACGTCGAGTACCCCAAATTCGATACGACTACGCGAAAGAGATCTATAGTCATAGTCAAGCAAGTACGCTACATGCAATGACACCACCTCGCAAGGATACAACATTTGACGGCCGAGTCGACCAACGTATCGCATCCGCATCCCAACAACGTCGTCATATCCCCACTAATAAATGCACATCGGCATCACGGTTACACCACATCGCTGTGACATTCAAGTCTAACGAGTATAAAGGTGTGACCGGGAAATCAGAGTTCAGAACCGTCATTAAATAACATTCAAACCATAACATAAGTCAAACCCAACTCAAAGGCGGAAAATAAGGAAAACCGTCACCAAACATGTAAATAAAATATGGGAGATATTAAATATTCTAAACATGAATATTTAATGTCATTATATAAGTTTATAAGATAAACAAACCATACAAACAATTACATGTAAAGACAAGTGGAAAAGAAATGAGAAAAAGAACACAGGGGATCCCAGCCGTGCAGATGGACCGGCTTCCGGGTGCCCGGCAGGCACTACGACAACAATTACCAACCATGACAACTCACGGGTCAATCTAAAAAAGTGAAGAAAAGGGTCCCACCGGCTGGGAATACAGTATTAAAAAATAACAACCAAAACTTACAGGGTTGCCCAGCCAGTTGGGGGGGACCGGCTACCAATCGTGCCGGCTGAGACTTACGCTTCACCAAAATCACCAAATTTGTCAAATTTAACTACAGGGGCTCCCAGCCGGTGGGCCGGCTGGGACAACATGCCCGAAAAACAACATTCAACAACAACAATTCCTCCAAATCCTTTGATACCCATTTAATCCAAACAACATTTATCATCAACAAACCACATTCAATGCATCCTAATCATCACCAATCATTGGATAAGATCAATTAAGGCAAACAAAGACACAATTATTGCTCAACTCAAGTTCGAAGATGATAAGTAGACATAATTAACAACATAAATGTAACTTAGCATAAGATTAGTGAAAGATACGCATATGAGATGAATTTATACATTTGAATAACAACTAACACATATCCATATGAAATTAAGGCAAAGAATTCATCTTTCACTAAATAAAACTACAATTAACACTTAAAACACATATTGAAATCAAGTAAGCATTCACCGATACCTTTTAGCGTCTTCAAATTAGTTTCCTTCTTCTTCTTCAACGAGAAAGTAGTCCCGGTCCGGATCTTGGAGGTCTCCTCCTACAAACTAATATAAAAAGATGACTATTTCTTCTTGAGAAAAAGATGAGAAATCGAAAGTGAATAAGACGGGATTTTTATTACCTTATTAGAAAGGGAAGAAAAAATTAGGAAGAATAAGCTAAAGTTTAGTGAATTTGGGTAAGAAATGAGGAAGATATGATGATATGAGTGTTTGAAGGTTTTTGGTGTCTCAACAATGGAGGTAGGGTTTATGGTGAGTGTTTTTGTGAGGGAGATGAGTGAAATGAGCTGAAACATTGAGTGGTAAAGTGAGGAAGTTTGGGCCAAGTTGAGTGAATAGGAGTTAGGAAAAGGCCCAATGTGTGATATGAAGTCCGACTCACATCAAATTCCGAGTATAGTCCAATTATGGTCTCAGATTTGCCAAATGAGACACTGAAAATGAAGGTATATATTAAATCTAAAATTAAGCTAACTAATCATAATATAATATTATTATAATAAAATAGGTCACGGTTGCAGGTGTTACAACCTTGGCCTTCTGACTTAGAAACTATGATAGGCTTTATTAAGTCTCCTATAAACCTCAGCAGCCAGATGCTCATCTTCCCTGATGTGTAGATCATGTGGGTTATGGTGCAGTCTAACATGTAACTCCTCCAGCTTAGCTTTAGCTACAGAAACTGCTTTTCGAATATCAGAGTAACCATTCCTATTCAGTTCTTTTAAGGGTTTTTTTAGATTTTTAAGTTTAGTTACAACCTGGAACATTTTGGTCCCCACAATCCTTCTCTCCCAAGTCCGGTGCACAATATTCTTGAATACAGGATCCAGGGTCCACATATTGAAATACCTGAAGTGAGGTTTTCTCTCTGGAATGTTTCTCCTATACAAATACAGGTATATGATCAAAGAGCCCCTCAGGTAAGAAAAATGCACAACAACCAGGGTATTTATTCATCCATTCATCATTAATCATAAACCTATCAATCCTTGAGAAAACCCTAGATGAAGGTTCATGTTTATTGTTCCAAGTGAAAAAAGCCCCTTTTGCTTTGATATCTGTCAACTCACATTAGTCTACACACATCTTGAAGTCAACAATATCAGCCCAAAGAACTTCCCTTCCTATTTTTTCATTAAAATGCATAACATTGTTGAAGTCTCCACAAACACACCAAGGTCCTCCATTATTATTTTTAATCTGCTTAAATTCCTCCCATAAATCTCTTCTAATGATGTCATCATTAGACCCATACACAGCAGTGAATAAGAATTCATCTCTAGAGTTAACTTCTCTTATCTTTGCAGTAATTTGCTGATCAGATATAGAAACTACATTAGTATGATCAGCTTGCACATTTTATATGAGCCACACTCTTCCTCCCTGATGTTGAGAGTTATTATTAATAATTCTATTCCAGGAACTCCCTAGATTAGCCAGGATTCTACTACAATCTTGATCTTTTATTTTGGTCTTTAGCAAGCCATATAACCCTACATTATTTTGATGCAAAAACCGCTTAATTTCTGCCTGCTTAGTAGCCTTATTCATACCCCTCAACATTCCAACACCCTATGTTATACATTAATACATCCAGGTCCTATTTTCTATTTTCTTGTTTTTACCTGTTGTCTTAGCTTAGTTTAAATCCAATTTCTTATTTCATTGTGACACCTTGAGCATAGCTAGTTTAGATATGCTTATTGAATACCCATCGTCCTTGAGGATCGACACTTGACTTGCCATCGTCCTAAGTTAAGTTTTATAAAATTTGTTTGTCGTCAAACACGATAACATCATGAGTAAGTCTCTTAAGAAAATTATTGTATGAAAGTGTTAGAATTTTATGTAAAAATGGTATCACGAGTAATAAAACATATTTGAAAAGGGGTTCATAATAAATTAGGTTCACTCATTATAGAAATAAGTAGAAAATTAAAGAGTTATTTTACGCAACTTTTAACACTAAAAAAAAGTCGTGAAAAACAGATAAAAGGATAAGAGTAGTCAGTCTTCTGATAATTTAGTGAAAGACCGTCTCTCTCAAAACTTTATTGAAAAATATTTACATGCATAAAAAAACCGTACAATTAAATTATATAGAGCAAACTAATTATTTTTAATATAATATTGTTCATGCATATACCATTCATTAACCACACTTAAGACAAATTATAAAAATAAATAATAAAATATAAACCCAAAAGGGGGTCATGCACTTATCAACTTTTCTATAGTTCTCCATTACATCAATATTCTAAATATATTTTTTGACATTTATTTCTTATTTTTAAAACAAAAATTTATACTAATTCGGACTTCTGATTAGAACTTTTACCGAAGTTATTTAAACTTGCTTGAATATCTGTATTTAAATTAAATGATAGTTCTTCCATTGAACTCCACTATGCATTTATAATTTATGTACAAGTTTTAAGAAGACAATGTTAAAGTAATAAAAGTACACAAATTGAATGAAAAGTTACTTTATTAATATGAAATTGTTGCTTTAATAATATTAATATTAAAATAATAAAAGTATACTATTTGGGGATCTTACTTAGTCAAATAAATTAATAAAGTTGCAAAGTGGAGTTCAATTACCCAAAGAGGAATAGGTGCAAAGTCGAGTTAAGTGGAGGGAGTATTAAACAACACGACGACTTAAGTTTGTTATCCAAATAGTGTAAAAACTCTGAAATGATAAAAAGAAATACCTAAGGGTTTATCAAACAAGACGATGACCTAAGTTTTTTTTTTTTGTGACATGTTCAACTTAATCTTTGCGAGATGTAAAAATGTGGTTTCGAAGGTAGAGGTTACTATTCTTGTAGGTGGGTGGACTATTAGCATTACTAATTTGTATACGCTAAACGACACGTATACTCCAATAGAGAGATAAAGTCTATTTTATAGAAAGTTGTGAATCCTAATAGAAAAGATTGGAGTATACGTTTAGGTGATGCATTATGGGCGTATAAGACTCCTTATATAACACCAATATGAATGTCTCCCTACTGATTGTTATTCGGGAAATCCTGTCACCTTCCAGTAGAGTTAGAACATAAAGCGTTTTGGGCTATTAGGAAATGTCACATGGATTATGAAAAGTCGACTTCTTTTAGAAAATTGGAAATTTAGGAGTTAGAGGAAATAAGAAATGATGCCTATGAGAATTATGTGATTTACAAAGAGAAAACAAAGAACTATCATGATAAGATATTATCTAGAAAGAGTTTTTCTATTTGAGACAAAGTATTACTTTATAACTCGAGGTTAAGGCTTTTTCCTGGCAAATTAAAATCAAGGTGGAATGGACCCTTTGAGGTTATTGAGGTATATGAGCATGGTGCGGTCGATATTAAATGTTGTAAATCTGGGAACGAATTCAAAGTGAACGGTCATAGGCTTAAACCATATTATGAGGGATTCGAAGCTAAATGGATTGATATCATTGATTTGGATGACCCGGTTTATGAAAGTTGAGCATTGACATTATGTTGAGCCACGACATTAAATAAGGCGCTTCTTGGGAGGCAACCCAAGTTTGTTTATTTATTTGCTTAAGTATGCTTTCTAGTTATATTATATTTATTGTTTGTTTGCAATATAATAATAATAATAATAAGTGTTTCTTTTTGCTACTTCTTACCTGCCTTTTTTTTATCCACCATATTTCACTTGCTTTGGTCGAGTTTGATATTTTGCAGGACCGCTGATGTACATAGTTACCCAGATGTTGTATACACTATTTCTTATCTCGTTCACTTGCAGAGATACATACATTCTTATTTCAAGCTTACCCTACTGTCATGCTGGTACTACTATTATCTGGCTGATGTTGAATACATATGCACGAGCTAGCTGAGCGGTTTTCTAGACTAGAGCAACATTTACATACGACGCGTGAACCAGCTCAGTACTGCTATCCCTCTTCTTTGTGTACCTGAACACAACTTTTTAGTCTGATGTTTTTTTTTTCTTTGACATTGCGGACAATGTCGATCGTAAGTGTAGGGGAGAGGCGGAGCCTAAAAATAAGTTTAAACAAAAAAATTATTGCTGCCCAATCATTGTTTTGACATGAAAATTGACTAATTTTTAAAATGTATTGGTAAAAGGTCTAGAATAATGACTAGCTGTCACTTGTTGCTGGAGTTGTGTTTGTGTGCTGAAAATAGAGTCTTGACGGCCTGTCATTGTCTACTTGTACAGTTTTTCAGGTTGTTTAGGACAAATGCTGTCCAAATTTTGTCAAAAACTTAGTGCTTGAAAAGCAACAACCTCTGTGCTTATAAGACTAACTAGGATAAGGGAGTCGGAATGGTTGTACAACAGTGATAAAATTACTCATATGCTTTTGTATTCTCGCCTTAGCATTACATTATCAACATCTTTCTTTTGTATAATATTTTGCATATCTACGAGTATTTGACCGATGCTACTGAACGAATAGACTTGACTAAAATGTTGGCAAACTACTCAAATTTATGAGATTTAGATCCTCGAAAGTCGATGACATTCATGATCGTTTTCCATTTATAGGATGAGAGTAGTACTCCTTATGAGTCATGTAACATCAAATTGCATAAGCATGAACTTTGTCTCTTAACCTGTATGCATTCGGGGTTTGTGGCGGTGACACATGTGGAGAGGAAATTTTTCACTTTCGTTCTACCTTTGAACTCCAATTAGCCAAATTGACTTGTTTTTACCCAATCAATCAACTACATTCCTAAATAGCCTACCCTAATCAAGCTGGTCTAGTTGATTTGTTTGGTACGTTTTTTATAGTCATTTTGGTCTCGTGTTATCTTGGAAAGGGAATTGGAAAAAGAATAATCGAAAAAAAGAAAAAACAAAGTGGAAAAAAAATCATTAAAAAGAGCAAAAAAAAAAGAAGAAGAGAAATTATGAAATAGAAAAAAGAAAAAGAAATATATCCTTCATAATAAAACTGCTCCTTTTGACATCATATCCTAAATATGAGGAGTCATTGTTGACTTGTGTCCAAGTTTATGCCATGTACGACATCATTTATAAGTTTGTAAGTTGGGTTTTCAAGCGGAATATGCGTAATCATGGTTACAGTCGGTACTATCTTGACTTTTACCTGCACATATCCAAAATATTTGTCCATTTTTCACCCAATTACCTCACTTAACACACAAATTGTAAGTCATCGGCATGTGTTTTTATCCATGTTTGGTTGGAATGCATATGTACGGTTGTAGAGGTTGATTTCATGTTAGATTGCATGCATGTTTCATAAGTCGGGTTAGGTGAGTGACTCATATTCTTTCTATCTTACATTATACTCACATATTCTTAAACCGAGTGAGGAGAGAAACCGTGAGAGTCCGACATGTATAAGTCTTGCAAGGTCGACGGTTCAGTAGTATTGTCATGACCTACTCGTTTGCATCTGATTTTGTGATTTTCCCACTTTGGAATTTGTTTCCTTAGTATTGGTGTTGATTTGTTGCATAAATGCTATTAGATGAGTCATTAGTATAGCTAGCTTTGAATTGTATATATCGTTCATTTTTCCCTACCCTATCTCTTGTCTAATATTGGAGGTTGATAAATTATTTAGTTTATGTTTTGTCATTGTCGAGGACGACAATAGTCTAAGTGCGGGGGAACTTGATAAGTCGATAATTATACGTATTTTCACCCTCTTAATATTATATTTTTACCGTCGTCTATCGTATTTTAAAGCTAATATTATAATTATGTTGTGTTTTGAGCTTTTAATCCGTCTTATATTATTGTGAGCTAAATTAGACTTTTAATATGTATTTTGATCATTTAGTTACTACCCATTTAAATTGAGTCCGGATATCTACTAAAGTCGTATTATAAATGCAGGACGGTCCAATATCGTACCCTTGGTCAAAATCGGAATAAAAGTAAACAGGCAAGCAAATACGTTCGTAAAACTTAATTAAAAAAGGACACTGAGCCACGTGATATAAACGATAAGACGCAAGACTCCAAAAATTAATATAGACTCCAGAAAGATAGAAGAAGACGAGACAGAAGAGGACTCCAGGCGAAGAACAGAAGTGATCAGACGGAGCGTAAACCCTTGTTATGATCCGTTTTTCCTCCGATTTTTTATGAGCTTCCTCAATCTTTCCTCTATTTTTATTGTTTTTATCATTAGTATGAACTAATTTAATTATAGGGACATGTAATTAGCTATTTGATATTGTGGGTTTATGAGATTGGATTATTGTTTTGTAATTAGCTATTTGATATTGTGGGTCTATAGCTAATTACATGTCTCTATAATTAAAAGTCTAATTTAGCTCACAATAATATAAGACCGATTAAAAGCTCAAAACACAATATAATTATAATATTAGCTTTAAAAATACGAAAGATGACGTTAAAAATATAATATTAAGAGGGTAAAAATACGTAAAATTATCGACTTATCAGTGACATGTTCAACTTAATCTTTACGAGATGTAAAAATGTGGTTTCAAAGGTAGAGGTTAATATTCTTGTAGGTGGGTGGACTTTTCAAAGAGAAAAGTGACGTTTAGGGGCTAAATGCGCGCATTTCGTGAAGGAGGCGTGGCTTGAATATTTTAGCTCAGTATCGTGGGCTAGGAGACGATGTTAATGATAAGTTAAATGGTTGTTTGAGGTAGGAATAAGGATGATTATGTCGCAGTTGGTATATTTCTAGGTAGGTTTAGTGGGTGTGGAAGTAGGACGACGAGTGACAGTTTTGGATTTTGAGCATTTATGTGTGAATTGAAGGGTAAGAGTAGTGGATGGTGGGGTTGTTTAGAGTGCGTGTGAAGATGATTGCGATGAGTTGGGTGGTTACATGTATCTCTCGTGCACGCATGATAGCATTAATGAGAGAACTGAATAAAAATGAGATTATTTTATTAACAAAATATTAGATGTTTAGAACGAACCAATACTAAATGTAAACAAATTTACGAAATATGGAAAATACTTTTATCACATACATAGACTTACTCTTAATTTGTATCGTAAGAGCAATCCATGCGTTCGGAAGCATGGGCTGTATCGACAAAAGTCTCTTTTTATGTTTCCTGATTTAATAAATATCACAAATTAATTTAGTATCGTGTATCGCCGCACAGGCAGAACTACTAGTCTCGTATTACACCCTAGTCATGAATCATTTTAGTCGTGAATCATGATGACCACTAATATCCCTAGACGGCATAGATGGAGTATTTTGACTTGGTTAATACTATTAGTAAATAATCGATTAATACGTGCAGGCAACAACTTTCTCTACATATATGCTTCTTGGGTGTCTTCTCTATTCACAAAGCTATTCATTCCCTCCCCAAAACTTCCCTTAATCAACATTGTCCTAGTGTATTCTTCTCAGCCTACCACCATGGCCGGACCCCATCGACCATCCCCGACATCACCAAAACAAAACTCTTCCCCCCGAGCACCACAACCGGCCGCCATTACCCCAATAAACAGCGGCTCATGGTCGCCAACACGTCCCCCAGTATCCCTCGAACTAGCCAATCAGCGAAAACCAAAATCCAACAAGATCATGCGAAGGGTGCGTTCAGTCATAAGGTCTTTCCCTATTGTAACCCCTACTTGCCGGATACCCATATCCAACCGGCTTAATGATGGGCACGTCCACGGTGGGACACGCATAACCGGCACGCTCTTTGGCCACCGCAAAGCGAGGGTCAACTTAGCAATCCAAGAAAATCCTAGGTGCCTTCCCATGTTATTGTTAGAGCTCGCCATTCCAACCGGCAAGCTCTTGCAAGAAATGGGATTGGGCCTGGTTCGGATTGCGCTCGAATGTGAGAAGCATCCATCAGACAAGACTAAGCTGATTGAAGAGCCCATTTGGACAATGTACAATAATGGCCGGAAAACAGGATATGGTATTAAAAGAGAACCAACAGATGATGACTTGAATGTCATGAAAATGCTGCATGCTGCGTCAATGGGTGCAGGTGTATTACCTAGTAGTGAAGCCTACGAGTCGCCCGATGGTGAGCTTACGTACATGCGAGCCTACTTCGAACGGGTTGTCGGGTCTAAGGATTCCGAGACATACTACATGATGAACCCGGATGGAGGAAGCGGACCCGAACTCAGTATTTTCTTTGTTCGGATTTAGATGCCGAAAAAAGATGTTAAGATGGCAAGGAAGCAATTAGGAAAAAGATAGGAGTTATGTTTGAGTGATTAGAAGATCGATGTGATACATTGTAACATGTTTGTCCGTCCATTTTATTGTTTAACTTTACAATCTTCGGACGTTGATTCATGATTGACAAACTCTTGAGTTTCTCATTTGTAGGTATTGTAATTTGTACAATGTATTCTTGACGTGTTTCATACATTTTGTTTTCAAATTGTGTCAATTGTGTTGATTAATTACTCTTGTTAAGACCATTTCTAGATTAGATTGGTTGTTGATGCCTTAAAACAAATTAATCTTATTGTTAATATAATCTGTGCCTCTTAAGTTTTAATCTTATAGCTATGAAAGCTCAACTAATCGTTCAAGGTTGCACACGAAGATCAGGAGATGAAGATCGTCATTGTTAGAGTCATAGTGTTGTATAAGTGATCATTAAACTCGATTCATGTTATATTAAGTGTTTCAAAATTGACAATGACATGTCACTGTGGTTTCTGTCTCTTAAATATTTCAAAAATGTTTTAATTCTTTAAAATTACTTTCCAAACTTTTGATCAACATTTTACATTGCTAAAGTTCTGGTTTGATCTTTATAAAATGAAAGAAAACTTTTAGTGTCTTGCACAAGAGTAAGCTTGCACAATAAGACACTTACCAAAAATGGGTTGTTTACTTTCAATTTCCTATAATTGGCAATGTTTATGATTCCCATGAACATTACCATTTATGTTCTTTCTTGATAAAAAAACTTAACCAATATTTGTGTATGTGTGAGCAACAAGATTATGCATACTAGTAAACTAGATAACTTGGGCAAGAAACTCTTTTCTTGCACAAGGAGTTTCGGTTTTGCTAGTGTAAAAATCTAACCATTGTTTTGTTGTTCAAGCTTCAATTGTTTAATACTTTTTAACACTTGTAATTAAGTGTAGTGTGTTATTTTTAATGTGAAATTTACTCTACCTTACATTATAAATACCATACTTATTTCATTTGAACAAGTGTGCAACAACAAACATCATCTATAAGAAAAAAGACTTTGAGTTTTATTAATTAAATTACCTTTGCAAAAACCACTTAACATTTCATACTTAATTGTTTTGCAAAATATTTTTCTTAAGTCTTTTACAAAGAGCTAGTCCGTTGCAATAAAGCATGTATTGTGTTGGATGATCTCATTATCTCCACCGTTAATTTAAGTAAACATTTTGAGATTCGTGTGTTGTAACAATAACCCAGTAGAACAAGTCTTGAGATAGAGTTATCTTAAGCAACTAGCAACTCGAAAGAGTTGGGGAAGTCTCTTGGCGCCTACTTGAGCAATAGCAACTCGAAAGAGTAGGGGAAGTCTCTTGGCGAAGTAGCCTTGAGCAATAGCAACTCGAAAGAGTTGGGGAGGTCTCTTAGCGGAGTAACTTTGAGCATAAGTCTTGGTGCGGAGTAGCATTGAGCAAATAGCAAACAGAGTAGGTTAGGGAGTTGTTTTATTATTCGGGGTCTTTGTTTGTATGAGTTTACTTCAAAGATGTTTAATAAAATAACGTTGGATGTAGGTCACGGAGTAGTGATCGAACTAATTTAAAAAAAACATCTTTAAGTTTTGTCTATTTAGTTTTTAATATTCCGTTGCACTCTGAATTCACTGTTGATTCCACTGTGACATTTATTTGCTGAATCGTTGTTGAATACTTCTAACTTTCTAGTTCTAAGTACCCTCCTTTCATCTAAGTAGTGTCTTAATGATCATAGAGTTTTAAAATAAGTTTTGATTAAGCCTAAATTTTTAAATAAACACCTAATTCACCCCCTCCCCCTCTTAGATTATCTCGCGCTTGACTCTTTAATTGGCATCAGAGCCTTGTGCTTTTGAGATTGCTTAATTACCAAAGAGTTGTACCTATAGTCATGGACGGGAAACATACTAAGTATCCCATATTTGATGGGGATAACTACTCATGGTGGTAACATCGTATGGAGCACTATGTCAAAAGCACAGATTATGAATGTTGGATTATTATTTTGAAAGGACCCCTTGGTATAACGGTTACTAACCCTGATAGGACTAGTGCCATAAAAACTGAGGAAATTTACGTAGAGGCCAATTATCGAAAAGTCGAGAAAAACTCTAAAGCCATGTCCATCCTTCAATATGGCATTGGTGAACAACATATTAACCGGATCTCCGTATGTACCTCGGCAAAAGAAATTTGGGATACCTTAAGCCTTGCTTATGAGGGAACGTCTCAAGTTAAGAAGCATCATATTGACCTTCTCATGAAACAATATGAGATGTTCAATATGGAGCGTGACGAGTTAATTAATAGTCTTTCTTCACGTTTTTTTTAGTATTGTCAATAAACTTAAGAGTCTTGGTCGTAAATTCGAATCTGAGGACATAGTCCGAAAGATCCTTCGTAGCCTAAGTGATAAATGGCAACCAAAGGTGACGGCTATATAGGAGGCTATATAGCCTAACTAATGGGCTCACTCATGGCTCATGAGTTAACTCTCATGAAGCGTTTGGGTGAATGCTCTAAAGCTAGAGGTCTCGCACTCAAATCTACCTTAAGTGATGAGGAAAATGATGTAGACGATGAGCAAGCCATGTACTCTCGTAATATGGCGGATATGATCAATAGTCATGTTCCTAAAAAGTTCAACAATTTTAGAAAGAAAGCTTTTCAAAAGAAGAGATCATTTTCATCCGTTGTTTGTTTCAAATGTGGTGAGAAAATTCATCTTATCAAAGATTGTCCTAAATGGAATGAATTCAAATCCAAGGATAAATGTGATTTTGCAAAGATATCATACAAACACAAAGTCATGTCTGCAATCTGGGGCGTATCTGATTCTGAAGAGGATGACAACCTTGAGAAAGAATTAGATGCCAAATTTTTCTTGACTACTCGTCTCAATCATGATGGTCCAAAGTCTTCAAAGAAAATGTCCGCAAAATGTCTCATGGCACATTCCGATGATTGCGATTATGATTCCAACGATGAGGTAAATAATCTCAAGACAAAGGTTATTAGTTTTTTTTTTCCAAAGATAAGTTATGTTTGTTACTCGACGATCTACTTGGCAACTGTCGTGAAAAGAATGAAAAACTTGTCGCTATGCAAACTCAAATTGAGGACATAGCCGAAGAAAATGTTTGTCTAAAAGAGTGTCTAGGTGAGATAGAGCAGAGTAACATCATACCTTCTCTTAAAAAGGAAGTCAAGAGATTAAAGAAAGAAAATGCAAGTCTTGTTAAAGAGGTTAATCTGTCCAATGACACTGTGAGTTCCACTGTGACATATGCTGTTAAAACTGAAAATGAGTCATTAATCCGACAAGTTTATAACTTAATCAATGAACGTGACTCACTCTTAAATATCCTCACCTCATGTCAGAATCATGTTAAGAATCTTTAAAAAATCTATGAGATGTTAGTCGATGAGAATAGTCATGCTAAAGCTGCTTTTGACAAAGTAGGACATCTAAATCTTGACCTTCTTGCTAAAGTTGAAAACTTGAATAAAGAGTTTGTGGTTGCAAAAGATTTTTACAAGAAATGGGAAGGAATCCAAACTGTTTTAGACTTTCTCACAAGTCAATCTAAAAATGCCGAAAAGAACGTTGGACTCGGTTTTAAGCACAACAATGTACATTGTTGCGTTCGAAACCAAGACCCAAGCAAAACTTATTTTAGAAGAAGAAAGTACGTTGGCCTTCCCGAGTATATAATTTGCAATTATTGTGGTAAGACCGGTCATGTTTTTAATGGTTGTGCTAAGAGATAGAATGACCTTAATAAGAACATCAAAGTGGTTAAAAAGATGTGGATCCGAAAAGATTTGATTAATGATGTGATTCACAAAAAGGGGCCCAAATTCGTTTAGGTTCCTAAACTAAAATTTGGATTTCTTATAGGCATTAGTGAGACCCCGCAACGATTCGTACTTGGATAGTGGATGTTCTCGTCATATGACGGGAAGTGAAAGCCAAGCTCTCTCACTACAAGCCTACAAAGGTGGCACCGTGACGTTTTGCGATAATGAAAAAGGTGAAATTGTTGCAATCGGAAAGGTTGGTAAGTCATCGTCACATTGTGTCGACAAAGTATTGTTTGTCAAAGGTTTGAAGCATAATCTTCTTAGCATATCTCAATTGTGCGATAATGGTAATATTGTTGATTTTTGTGCTAGTGAATGCCGTGTACTAAATGGAAATACAAGGGAAGTTATTTTAGAAGGAAAACGTATTAGAAATGTTCACTTGACTAATCTCTGTGTCTTGCCAAGTCAAACCTTATCTTGTATGAGCGCTTTAAAGAACGACTCATGGCTTTGACATAAAAGATTAGGACATGTAAACGCTAGAACATTGAACACACTTAGAAAACTCGATCTAGTAAATGACATTCCTAACATGAAATTCGACCTTTATAAATTGTGTGAAGATTGTTGATAAGTGATATTTTGTACTAATTTATCCCCCGTTTTAGCTCGATTTCTATACGATTTATGCACTTTGTTAAGTGATTAATGAGCTAATATTGCTATTCTAGTTGTTTTGCGTGTTTTGACTCGTTTTATAGGAAACGAAGCGGTTTTGCTATATTTTCTTACTTTATGGAGCAAAGGCACTAGAATACGAGTTTTCAAGGAACCGATGATAGCCATTTCAGAATTTGACTACGATTCCGCTACATCCTTCCTAGAATGGACTTACCTTGGACTTTGACTTTGTTTCTCAAAGAAAAACATCAACCCAAGTCAAAGGAGGACTAGCCCAAGCCCAATTACGTATTACATTGACCAAGACCAAGGCATAGGATTCCGTGCCCAAAGATGAAATTGGAAGAGACGGAAAAATCCATCTGGGTTACATACCCGATCGGATTACCACATACCCGATCGGGTATGTTTGCGGGTGAACGTCTCTTGGCTCTTCTTCTACAAAGCTTAAATGGAGTGATTAAAGGCTTTGTCTAGGGTATGAATTTGAACGAAATGCAGCAGCCAAGCAGCCCTATAAAAACCAAGGATCATTTCAACATTTGACACACAACTTAGAATACAATTCACACAACTCACAACCTAACATTACATCTTTCTTTTATACAAGTTTTAGTTCATAGTTTATGCAATTCTATATTAGTTTTTACAGCAACTTCTTAGTACTTCTCTAGTGTTTCAATAAGTGTTTGCAATTACATTGGGTTGGATATTTGTTCTTTACTTTCATTCTTATATCATCGTCTTTCAATCTCGGTAATTCTCTATCCTTTACTTATGCAATCTTCATCATGAATTTTAATCTAATTAGTATTGTTCTCATATTATTGTTGTTAGGAAACTCATCTAAAAATAATCTAGTCAAGACCGAAATATTCTAAAGATGAAGCATTTGATCAATTTTTAATTTGGTTGAAAAAGGTCCAAAGTAAATTTGATTTAAAGTTCATTTCATTGAGATCCGACCATGGAACCGATTAAAAAGTTTTCATTAGATACTTAATGTGATGAGCACGATATTAGTCATAACTTTTTCGCGCGTGCTACACCTCAACAAAACGGGGTTGTGGAGCGCATGAACTGCACTCTTGAAAATATGGCTAGGACTATGCTCATTAGTAGTAAAGTGCCAAAGAATTTTTGGAGTGTAGCCGTCAACACTTCATGCCACATTTATAACCGTGTTATGATCCGGAAAATTCTTAATAAAACTCCCTACGAATTGGTAAAAGGAAGAAAACCTAATTTGTCCTATTTGAAAGGCTTTGGAAACAAATGTTTTGTCCACAACAATGGAAATGATAATTTGGATAAATTTGATGCTCGTAGTGATGAGGCCATATTTGTTGGTTATTCGGATCGTAGCAAGGCTTATAAAGTGTACAATAAACGAACTATGAAAATAGAAGAAAGTGAACATGTCATTTTTTATGAGTCTAGTCTTTTTCATTCTAATGAACAGGAAAAGGATGATGAAGATGAGGACTTTGAGCTTGCAATGATTCGACATGACATGGATGAAGTACATAAAGAGGAAGAGACCATATCACAGTAGAATCCACTGTTGAATGGTGAGGCAGGTCAAAATTCAGAGGGAATGAATCCACTTAGAGACCAAAATGAGGCTAGTACATCCAGGGGGAATGGGGAACCACATGAACTGAATGAACAACCAGAAACGAACCCCTATTCAAACTCACCAAATGAACCAGTTGTCACAGTAGAACCCACTGTGACATCAGAACCCGAAAATGCCTCAAGCTCACAAATCGTACCTATAAAATGGAAGAACCAATCATCTCACCTCCTCTAAAACTTAACCAGTGACCTGAACTCGGGAAGAAATACAAGAGCATCCCTCAATGATTTCTTTGCAATTCATGCGTTCCTCTCACAAACCGAACCAACAAATATCACAATGACCCTTGAATATGCAAATCGGGTGAGAGAGATGCAAGAGAAACTTAATCAATTTAAGAGGAATGAGGTATGACATCTTGTACCAAATGGGTCTTTCGCAATAAGGTTGATGATTCGGGTAATATAGTAAGAAATAAAGCTAGACTAGTGGTGCAAGGATTTAAACAACAAGATGGTATTGATTACAATGAAACCTTCTCACCGGTAGCTAGGCTTGAAGCCATACGTATGTTGATAGCTTCTGCGAGATAGCTTTTGCGGCTCACAAAGGCATCAAACATTTTCAAATGAATGTCAAAACGAGTTTTATAAATGGTTATTTAGAAGAGGAAGTGTTTGTTGAGCAACCACCGGGATTTATGGATAATGATTTTCCAAACCATGTTTTTAAATTGGACAAAGCACTTTATGGTTTAAAATAGGCTCCAAGAGCTTGGTATGATCGCTTGTCTAACTTTCTTTTAGAAAATGATTTTATGCGTGGATCGGTTGATATGACATTGTTCATAAAGTCACAGTGTAATGCACTGTTAATTGTGCAGATTTATGTCAATGAAATTATTTTTGGTGCTACTAATGAACTCCTTTATTTGTACTTTTCAGAACTAATGAAATCTCAATTTGAAATGAGTATGATGGGATAACTTGGCTCCTTCCTTGGGCTACAAATCAAGCAAACTCATGTCAATATGGTGTGATGATTCATCAACAAAAGTACATAAAGGAGATGCTAAGTAATCTAAGAATGACTAACTCGAAACCATACTCAACACTCATGGTATCATCCATTAAGCTTGACAAATATGAGAATGGGTACTCGGATGCGGATTACGCCGGAAGCGTTGTTGATAGAAAGAGCACGTCCGGAATTGCAACTTTCTTAGGTCCTTGTTAAATTTCATGGGCTTCAAAGAAACAAAACACCGTAGCTTTTTCCACTGTCGAAAGCGATATGTTAGTGCCGCATTGTGTTGCGCGCAAATTCTATGGGTTGGCAACAATTGAAAGACTATGGTATTTTATTCGATTCCACTCCTATCTTATGTGATAATACAAGTGCCATAAATATTTCTAAGAACCCGATACAACACTCGAGGACTAATCACATTGAAATAAGACATCATTTTTTATATGATCATGTGGAAAAAGGTCAAATTTGTCTTAACTTTTGTAGAACCGAAAATCAAATTGCCGAAATTTTTACAAAACCGCTTGAAAGAGAACAATTCGTAAAACTTCAGTTGGAAATTGGTTTGTTGGATTGCGCATATTCAATGAGTAGACGATTTGCCTTAATGATTAACTAGAGTGGTTGATACATTTTAATGTGTACATATGTGATTAAGTGTGACAACCCTCGAGATAGCGGAAAAGTAAAAATACAAGCATACGATTTTAAATAGCAAAAATACGAGATTTTTGAAACTTTTACATGCCTAAAAGAAAAGTACGAGGAATGTCAGGAAAAGTACAAACTAAAGCATAAAGTACTACACACAGACGTAGTCTCTCAAAACGTAGTCAACGTAAAATAGAGTCTACCGAACTAGCTAAAAGGACAAAGGGAAGAATCAATAAGGGCCGACGCCCGCTAGATCACACCCGAACCCCAAAAGGCAAGAAAGATCCAAGAAAGCAACCTGTTCATTCATGAAACATGAATGCCACAGTCAGTGGGGAGTAACTCCGGGTTCTCCCAGCCATATCACAATTAAACATACATGATTGACAATTAAGCATATAGAAAACTTATAAACAAATGAATCATATGAGATATAAACATACGTTCCAAGATATTACGATACAAGCATGTGAAGTATCAAACAGTAAGCATTTCGTTACGAACCGACTCGGAGAAAGACACCCTTAGGCATCTGTATACTCACTAGGGCTTCCATCTCCCCGTTAGTGGCATACACATGATAAGGTGGGGACTCGACATATAAACAAATCCAAGTCATCCAACAGTCACAAATAGTCAACATATAAACATTCATCCAACATACGATCATGGTACCATAACTCTCACGGTTAATGACACGCACTAGCACCATGTACATAGCAAGTATGATCAAAACACGTCCACGAGATAAACAATTCCCAGAACCATACACGATAAACGTTTCGTACATGAAAGACTCATTTCCTTCCGGTAGGACGACGATAATAATACGGTCCTAGTCTAAACCTGGCCAGACTCTCGGAATAAACGAGTTCCGATTCGACATGCGATAAACGTTTCACATCCAACACTCGGTCAAACACAGAAGCCGAGTACCCCAAATTCGGTCAAACTACTCGAAAGAGGCGGAAAGAGCTTAAGAATCATAATCAAGCGGTACACTACATGCAATGACATCACCTTGCAAGTATACGACATTTCACCGCCGGGTCGATCAACGCATTGCGTTCACCTCCCAACAACGTCATCATATCCCCACTAAAACATGCATACAGGCATCAAGGATACACCTCCTAGATCCGACATTCCAGTCTAACGAGCAAGGAGGTGTAGCCGGGAAAATGAGAGTTCAAACCACTCGACAATTAGTGCTCAAGTCAAACGTAAGGTAAAACCGACTCAAGAGGGGACATATCAAAAACCGTCACAAAATATGTGATATAAGCATATGAGATATCATTTATTCTAAACATGAATACTTAATGTTATTACGTAAGTTTATAAGATAAACAAACCATACAAACTATTATATGCGAGAGTATAAGGAAAAGAAACGAGAAAGGATCACAAGGGCTGCCAGCCGGTCAAGGGGACCGGCCGCCGGCTACCCAGCTAGCACTACAGCAACATCAAGCAATCACAATAAAATACAGGGGATCCCCAGCCGGTGGGTGTGACCGGCCGCCGGCTACCCGGCTGGGGTCACAAGCCAAATGAGATAAAAGAAGAAAAATGGGGAAGGGGAGTTCCAGCCGGTTGGCCGGCTGCCAAGTGGCCGGCTGGGACTCGCATGTTATCAAAAATCCAACAATTTTACAAGGGGTTCCCAGCCGGTCGTCTGAGCGGAAGCCGGTCGGCCGACTGGGACTTACGCACCATCAAAAATCCTGGAAACAACAATTTCACATCAGACGAGTTCCCAGCCGGTCGGCTGACCGGCGGCCGGTCGGCCGGCTGGGGCTACAAAACATGCGAATCCAACAACAACAACAACCAACTCAGATTCCATGGTTTCTCATCCAATTTCAACAACATTTAGTAACATCAAACCACATTAAATGCAAATTAATCATCACCAATCATTGGGTAAACTGCAATTAAAGAAAACCCAAACATATTTATTGCCCAACATAAGCTCCAACATGTTAAAAGAGCATATTTAACCACTTGAATGCAACTTAACATAGGATTAATGAAAGAGAGCATGGAATATGGAATTCACACATACAAAAGGGCAACAAGCATGTTTCCTCATGAAATTCAAGCAAAGATTGTATCTTTCCTAACTAAACCCACAATTAAAGCTTTAAAACACGCATTGATATCGAGTAACCCTTCACTGTTACCTTTTTGCGTCTTCAACAATCTTCTTCTTCTTCTTCCACTAGGAAATAGTCTCGGTCTAGATCTTGGAGGTCTCCTCCAACAAATTTGATACAAAAGATGAATACTTTCACCTTGGAAAAAGATGAGAAAACGAAAATGAGAAAGACTAGATTTTTCTTACCTTACTAGGAAGACAAGAAGAAAAGAAAGAGAATAAGCTAAGAATCAATGAATTTAGATGAGGAATGAATGAGTTATGGTAGGATTTAGGTGGAGAAGCTTGTGCTCAACAATGGTGATGGTGGTTAGGGTTTTGGTGTGTTTGTGTGAGATTGAAGACAGTGAATAGTAATCTGAAATGTTGAGTGGAAAATGGGTAGAGTATGGGTTAGGTTAGGTAAGTGGAGAATGGGAAAAGGCCCAAAATGTGGCCCAAGGTTTAACCCACACAAAATTCCGAGTAGAGTCCAAATACGGACTCAGATTTGCTAAATTAGACACGGAAAACTAATTCTATCCTAAATCTAAAATTAAGCTAATTAATATTAATATAATATTACTAAATTACGACGGCTATTAATACGGGTGTTACATTAAGTGTGTTTTATTAACCATGTTTGAATGTTAATTAACAAGTATTATCCTTTGTGTAATAATGTGACATGCATAGAGCCAACAAAACAACTCACCCAAATATCACATCACCTTTCCTCCTTCCTCATGCCTTAACCGTCCCACATATTGTAACACCCGCAAATGTACCCTATTTGTATTTTAAAAATATTATATGGATACTTTTCAGCGTAATTTTAGATTTAGTCTAGAACTTAGTTTCCCGTGTCTAATTTAGCAAATCCGAGTTCGTATTCGGACTTTACTTGAAATTCCGTGTGAGTTACGCCTTAAGCCGCTTTTGGGCTTTTTCCATATTTTTCCACTCACTCTTATATCCCCTTATAACCCTAACTTCCTCACTCACTTTTCCACTCACCTTCTTCCTCAACAAGTAACCAAAACCTAAACCCCATTTTTGATCAAGCTCAAGATCATCACTACTCCTTCATTACTCCCCCAAATCCTCTAATTTTCGTCATAATCTTCCCCTCTTATCGTCCTCTATCTTATTTGGTAATAAAATTAATGTCCTTCTCCTTTTTCAATTTATCCGTCTTTCTCAAAGGTGAATTATATTCATCTTTTGTTGTCTAATTGTAGGTGGAGACCTTCAAGACCACGACAAAGATTACTACCTAGTGGAGGAGGACCTAGACGAAGATTGAAGACGCGAAAAGGTAATGGTGAGAGGTTACTCGATATCAATACGTGTTTTATATGATTTAGTTATTTTTTACTAAATGTCTAGTGACATTTATTAGATACGTAATATAGCTTGATGTTAGTAAATGTGTTGGAATTGGATGTGTGGCTATAGAATTTGTGTTGGTTAAGTGATTGTTGATAGTTGTTTAAGGATTGTTGATGATTATTGATGTTGAGTGATGATTTTCGTGGGTATGTGCTCCCAGCCGGCCGGCCGACTGCCGGTCAGCTGACCGGCTGGGAGGGTGGCTGACACTTACGATGCATTTTGGTGTTATATAGGTCTTAGCCGGCCGACCGGCTGCCGGTCAGCCGACCGGCTGCCGGTCAGCCGACCGGCTGAGACACCCCCCATTCCTTCCTCTTATTCTCTAATGCTTTATGGTCCAGCCAGGTAGCCGGCAGCCGGTCCACTTGACCGGCTGGATCACTCTGTATTTTTGATGATTTTAGTTTTTTACTAAAGTGCCAGCCGGGTAGCCGGCGGTCGATCACTTTGACCGGCTGGCACACGCAGTTATTTCTCTTCGTTTCTTTTCTTAGACATTCATTTATAATAGTTTGTATGGTTCGTTTATCGTATAAATTTACGTAATAGCATTAAATATTCATGTTTAGAATATATGATATTTCATTCGCTTATATCACATGTTTTGTGACGGTTTTTGATATGTCCCTCTTTGAGTCGGTTTTATATATGTTTTGATTTGAGCACTAATGGTTGAGTGCCATGAACTCTCATTCCCCGGCTATACCTCCTCGCTCGTTAGACTAGAATTTCGGAACGAGGAGATATATCCGAAATGCTTGTATACATGTTTTACTGGAGATATGTCGACGTTGTTAGAAGGCAAACGCTATTTATTGATCGACCGGCCGTCAAATGTCGTATCTTGGCAAGGTGGTGTCATTGCATGTAGCGTACCGTTTTTTTTATGATGCTTGTGCTCTTTCCGCCTCTTTCGTGTAGTAGTTGTGACCGAGTTTGGGGTACTCGGCTTCTGTGTTTGACCGAGTCTTGGATGCGAAATGTGTATCGCATGTCGAATCGGAACATGTTTATTCCGAGAGTCTGGCTAGGATTAGACTAGGACCGTATTATTATCGTCGTCCTACCGAGAGGAATTGAGTCTACATATACGAAATGTTAATCGTGTATGAGTTCAGGGAAATGTTTATCCCGTGGATGCGTATTGGTCAAACTTGCTATGTACATGGTGCTAGTGCGTTTCATTAACCGTGAGAGATGTTGTCATCGTATTCGTACGTTTGGATGGATGGTTATATGTTGACTATTTGTGACCGTTTGATGACTTGGCGTGGTTTATATGTCGAGTCTCTATCTTATCAAGTATATGCCGCTAACGGTGAGATGCAAGACCTAGTGAGTATATGGTTGCCTAAGGGTGTTTTCCCCGAGTTTGTCTATAATCTGATGCTTACAGTTTTGTACCTCATACGCCTATATCTTTATATATATTGAAATGCTTATTTATACTTCTCGTAATTCACATGTGTATATATATATATATATATATATATATATATATATATATATATATATATATATATATATAGGGTCAGGATCCGGTGAGAACCACTAACATAATGAGAACCATGAGAACTCTCACTAAATCTTCACTAAATCTTGTTTCGAAAGTTTTGATGGATCATTTACCATTAGATTAGTTTATTCAAGCAAAATAGTTGCAGTAACTAACCCAAAATTTAATCATTATATTAAAAATATGTACTTAATGTACATAAATTCAATTATGTACACTAAAACTACTTTAAATGCTTGAAAACGAGCACTAGGTGCATGAAAATTGCTACATGCATGAAAACAGTTACTAGGTGTATGAAAACGACGGATTCTAGATGCATGAAAATGAGTACTAGGTGCATGAAAATTGTTAGATGCATGAAACGGACTACTAGGTGCATGAAAATTAATAAATCATATTTCACCTCAATTTCCGTCAGTAACTTATATTTTTTCGACCAAGATGTATGTTATCTAGCCATAAAATTCTACGCCGAACCCAAAAATGTCCTTATTTTTTAAAAATAAATTTCGTAAGGCGGAGTTCTCACGGTTCTCATTATCTTAGTGGTTCTCACCGGATCCTAATTCTATATATATATATATATATATATATATATATAGATTTAGGATCCGGTGGAAACGACCACTCGGTGGAAAAAGTGGAAACGACCTATATGTACATTGATATATATGATAGATACACCATTTTTTTTTCTCTTTAACAAATCTCACATACGCTTTTTATTATCATAGGTACGCATTTTACGAGAATTCTATATACACTTTTTTCTACTGTAGGTACACACTTTTACCAGATTTCTATGTACATTTTTTAAGGTCGTAGGTACACTTTTTTCTATTCTAGGTACATTTGTTTTACCAAATCTCACACATTTCAAACTATTGCCAGTATACTGAAATACGAATTATATAGGTACATTAAATATTATTCTAGTTACACAAAATATTATTCTAGGTACACAAATATACTACCTAAATACACGTATATAATAACAACCCCAAATTTAAAAATCCCCAAATCAACACTACAAATATCACGCATAACCATTGCACCACTACCACACATCCCTGAACAACACCCACCACCGTCACCATACTGGCGTCACTCATGCCGGCGATCATGCAAGTAGGATACTGAGTGCACCGTTAACCTCCAACGGTGCCGACGACATTACTTATACCCATGTTGTGCACCACGAAAATAACCAAAGATCTCACCGGAGTTGTAGATCAAAGGCCTAGCACCAGGTTCGTCGATGTTTCAAAGTGTTCCGATGAATTAGAAGCGACGACGACGACGGTTGATTGGTGATGGTGATGATGGAGCTACTCTGATATCACGCGACAATTTGACGGAGTTGTTGGCCATCGTCGCCGATGGAGACAACATGGATTAAGTTGAGATGATATGTAATGGTGATGATGGAGTTGCGTCGGACAAGTAAGTGACGATGATAGGTGATGAACAGTGATGGGGCAATTTGGGTGGTGGGCTGATGATGTAAAGGTAGGAAGGGATATGATTTAGGGAAACTATATAAATGGAGTTTGGTTGTGAGAAAGTGATGCGCGTGGGATTTATCATGGTCGTTTCCACTTTTTGCACCGAGTGGTCGTTTGCACCGGATCTTGACTCTCTATATATATATATATATATAATATATATATAGATATATATATATATATATATATATATATATATAGATATATAGAGGTGGGTTCAAATGAGTCCCCTTAGTATATTTGAGTCCTTGAGTCCTCATCCAAGCCCTTGGATTAGGAGGATGAAGGGTTAGGATTAAAACAGAATGGAAGGCTAGGATTGTGAGATACACACAATCCAATCCCATCAAACCCTAATACAAATACCCTCCACTCCCTACATTTCTCTCATTTTCACATATCCCACTCTCTCTCTACCTCCCTTCTCTCTCTAAAAAAAACCCAAAAAAAAAAACCCTAATCCCCTCACTACTACCGCCACTCCTCCACCGCCGTCACTCCTCCACCACCTCCTCCCCTCCTTTGCCGCCGCCTCCTCCCCTTCTCTGCCGCCGCCTCCTCCCCTCCTCTGCCGCCGCCTCCTTCCCTCCTCTGCCGCCGCCTTCTCCCCTCCTCTGCCGCCGCCCCACCTCCACTCACCAACCTTCCTCCTCTCTTACACCACCAATAAAACTATATCTTAACAAAAAAATATCAAAACCACCACCTCTTTCCCTACCGTCCTCCGTCGTCATCCACTCCTCCAACCACCACCATCAATATCAAATTTTCTCAATTTTTTCAGATCTGGAATATTTGTGCCTTCCTTTGAGTTTGAATCTCAATAAAAATGCTTATTTGTGTTGGTTGGTGGGCGGAAGTACGTTGGGATGGTGGTCGTAGGGTGGGGGTGCGTGGGGAATGACGGCCCTGCCGCCCCTACCGTGTTCGTGGTGTCATTTTTTTAGTGGTTTGTTTGTCGTTGGTGTCGTTTTTTTTGTTTTTTTTTTTCAGATCTGAAAAAATGAGTCTGTTTTTGTGTCAATGACGGTGGACCACGTTGGTGGTGGTTGGTGTGGGGGGAGTGGTGGTTGGTCGTGTGGTGTTGTTTAAAAAAATAGCCACCATAATTTTAGATCTTGTTTTTTTTTCCAGATTTCTTATGTTTTTTTTTTGTTAATTTTAGATTTCATTATTTCATTTTATAATCACTAAACGTGAACGCCACAGTCAGTGGGGAGTAACTCCGGGTTCTCCCAGCCATATCACAAATAACATACTTAAACGGAAATAAACAAGTAGAAGCATACATACATATATATATATAGAAATAGAAATTACATTTTTAAATGATAGTAAGAGACAAAATCTTAACTCAAATGTAAATTCTAACTTGTAATCGTCAACCTCGTTCTTGAGCTCTTCTCCTTTCCATAATTGATTCAGATGCTCGATTTGAAAGTTAGTCCACATCCTGAACTTCATTTGCCTCATGCTCGTGACAAAGATAACTAGATTACGTTTACATGTCTCGACGTGAGTATTAAATATGGGTCTATTGGGTCAATGGGTTAAGGCCCGTTGTCTTCAACATTAGACTTAACTCAAGTGTTTAATTCGGCAGTATAACGCCCAGACAATGATGCCTTTGACATGGTGGATATCCCAATTGACGGTACAACGCCTCGGGATTGCAAATGGACTGAACCGATTTGGGCATGTAAATGAACATGGGGTTCATATGTGAAAGAAGCAAAAGTTGGATTTGTGTCTTAGACCCGACTATACATTGACCTAGCCACAAACTTAGTGTGACTAACCCGTACCTAAACAATCTAGTCCAATGGGTTGACATAAAATACCCTTTACATGTCGTGAATATATTATTTTTAGCATTATTTAAAAAAAATCCTCGGTGACATAACAATTCCGTCGTCATAGTTGTTGTTTAACTCGTTGTATCGACAACGACAAGCATAAACACCGTTGATCTATTTCCTACCGAACCCCATTCATATCCGACTCAATTCCACCCTATAACTTCCTCACTCCACCAACAATCTACACAAATCAAGGACAAATCACCAATTAATCAATTAATTAACTAACTAACTAACTAATTAATTTACCTCAAAACCCACGCTACTAATATCTGACTATCTTCCCGAACACTCCACGTTTCCCACTCACCTTCCACATCTCCCCACCCAAAATGGCCCAGCCCGAACCCGAAACCCGAACCCAAATAGACGGAAACACACTTGTAGCAAAAACCCTCCTCCACGCCGGAGTAACCCACATGTTCGGCGTTGTCGGAATCCCAGTAACCTCCTTAGCAACCCGATCCGTTTCCCTCGGTATTCGTTTCATCGCCTTCCACAACGAACAATCCGCCGGATACGCCGCCTCCGCTTATGGTTTCCTAACCGGTAAACCCGGTCTCCTCTTAACCGTTTCCGGTCCGGGTTGCGTTCACGGGTTAGCCGGTTTATCCAACGCCTCCATTAACGCATGGCCCACTCTCCTCATTTCCGGTTCCTCCGACCAACACTATTCCGGTAAAGGCGATTTCCAAGAACTTGACCAAATCGAAACCGTCAAACCCTTTTCTAAATTCTCCGCTAAACCGGTTTCCATTTCGCAAATCCCGGGTCGGGTTTACGATGTTCTACGACATGCCGTTTCCGGTCGACCCGGTGGGGTCTACCTCGACCTCCCCACCGATGTCCTTCACCAGACCGTTGAGGAGCACGAGGCCGACGAGCTGATTAAAACGGCCGCGGAAGCGGCTGTGTCCGGCAAACCCGCCGGGTTTTCCGGCGATATCTCGGCTGCGGTGGCGGCCATCCGGTCGGCGCAACGACCGTTGATTGTTGTCGGGAAAGGCGCGGCGTACGCACGTGCGGAGGGGGAGTTAAAAACGTTTGTTGAAATGACGGGAATACCCTTCTTGCCTACACCAATGGGGAAAGGGATGTTACCGGATAATCACGACCTCGCTGCGACCGCAGCGAGGTCGTTAGCTATAGGAAAGTGTGACGTGGCGTTGGTAGTTGGAGCGAGGTTAAACTGGCTGCTACATTTTGGGGAGCCACCTAAGTGGGCCCAAGATGTTAAGTTTATATTAGTGGATATTTGTGAGGAGGAGGTTGAGTTGAGGAAGCCATTTGTAGGGTTAGTTGGGGATGCTAAGGAGGTGTTGGGTTTGATTAATAAGGAGATTAAAGATGATCCCTTTTGTTTAGGGAGGAATCATCCTTGGGTTGAGTCGATTTCGAGTAAGGTCAAGGATAATGTGGCTAAGATGGAGGTGCAGTTGAGTAAGGATGTTGTGCCTTTTAATTTTATGACTCCTATGAGGATTATTAGGGATGCGATTCTCGGGGTTGGGAGTCCGTATCCTGTTTTGGTTTCGGAAGGGGCCAATACTATGGATGTGGGAAGGGCTGTTTTGCCTCAGATGGAGCCTAGGACTAGGTTGGATGCCGGTACGTGGGGGACTATGGGTGTTGGTTTAGGGTATTGTATTGCGGCTGCTGTCGCTTGCCCTGAGCGGTTGGTGGTTGCGGTTGAGGGGGATTCTGGTTTTGGGTTTAGTGCTATGGAAGTTGAGGTATTGCCGCTTTGTCTTTCAACTTGCACTTGTCTTTTGAGCTAATATTAGTTGTGTTGCATTGTTTTCTGACTTTTGGCTGTATGATATGATGTGTTGTGATTGTATATGTGATTTTGTGCTCTGCGACGTGTTTGTGCAATTAAGGCGGTATGATAATTTTTTAGGTGTAAGGAACCACAGGAACGTTTTATGCCGTGCTTCGAACCATATGATGAGCAGCTGAGCACCCATTAAGAGTGTTTGTAGTATATGCTGCTAATCCAAGTAGTGGCTTACCATAGGGAACTTTTTATGCCTTAGAACTATATTATGAGCACCCATTAAGAGTGCCTGTAGTTTATGCTGCTAAGTCCAACCGTCCAAGTAGTGGCTTAATGGAAGCCGAGGTTTAAAAATTACTTGAGACTGTATTAAGAGTGCCTGTGTCGGTAGACTTTGCGATATTTGGATGACTATAAATGAGCGTTATGAAGAAAACCAAAATGATGCCTTGATTACCTTGTGTTTACTTTGCGAAAGTCAAGGAGTGATTTTCCAACAATCTACAACGGTTTTAAGGCTTATACTACGATGTTGCTGCAACCTTGAACTTGAGATAATAGGATCATAGGAAAAACAGTAGGGTACGAAGAATCCTTAGTCTGTCGCTGTATTTTTAATGTTCATTGTATGTTTCTCTCACCATTTACTTCCCTTTTGCTGCAACTTGCCTTCAAATTTTGTTGTTGTGTAAATTTTGTTGTTGTGTCTGCCTTGTAGTAGAAAGGGTGACTGATTCCATATTTAGTGCTCAAGTATCTGAGACACATTCATGATGACGATGCTCAACTTGCACTTGTCTTGTGAGCTAATGTAGTTGTGTTGCATTGTTTTCTGATATTTTGCTGTATGATATGATGTGTTGTGATTGTATATGTGATTTTGTACTTTGCAACGTGTTTGTGCAATTAAGGCGGTATGATATTTATTTAGGTGTAAGGTACCATAAGGAACTTTTTATGCCGTGCTTCGAACCATATAAATGATATAATGAGCACCCATTAAGAGTGCCTGTAGTTTATGCTGCTAAGTCCAAGTAGTGGCTTAATGGAAGCTGAGGTTTACATATTACTTGAAGCTGAGGTTTATGCTGGTAAGACTTTGCGATATTTGGATGACTGTAAATGAGCGTTACGAAGAAAACCAAAACGAGACCTTGATTACCTTGTGTTTACTTTGCAAAGGTCAAGGAGTGGTTTTCCAACAATCTACAACGGCTTTAAGGCTTATAATACAATGTTGCTGCAACCTTGAACTTGAGATAATAGGATCATAAGAAAAACAGTAGGGTACGAAGAATCCTTAGTCTGTCGCTATATTTTAATGTTCACTGTATGTTTCTCTCACCATTTACTTCACTTTTGTTGTAACTTGCCTTAAAATTTTGTTGTTGTGTGTCTGCCTTGTAGAAAGGGCGACCGATTCCATATTTTGTGCTCAAGTATCTGAGACACATTCATGTGTATTTCTGTTTTTTTTTGCTCTTAGGATTATGCACAGTAATTGTTTGGACGGTACTTCTTTGCAACAGAACGATGATGATTGTTTTGTGATAGCTCATCTTAGGTGACATAGTATGAGTTGGATGACCTTGTGTGCTTTTAGGACATAGAGGCATTTGTTTATGGGTACAGCTCATATGCCTTGATTTTACATTGCACAAGTGAAGTTTGGTGTGATTGTGAAACGTCATGAGCCAATTCGCAATGAAGATTGAGGTGAATTGTGAGTATATTCGGCTACTTGAAGTATGATAGGTTAATAGAGAGTCAGGAAGAAACTTGGTTTGTAGCCTTGTAGGAGAACCACACACTGTTAAAAATAGTGCAACAGTCTTTACTGCTCACGAGCACTGCAGCTATCTATCCTACACCAACTTTGTTGATATATGTTATGTGAATCTTTCTTTGCTTTGGTATCGTGTAATTGCCATGAGATATACTTTTGAGATTGTGTATTACCTCTAGTTTATAGTGCCAAGGTCTGTGTAGTGGGTTAAAGGAGGCTGATAACTATAAATTGAGTACTTGAGACTGCACTATGAGCATCGTTGGTGATAGACTTTGTAATATATGGTAGACCGTATATTTGTTTCTGAGGAAGCCAAAGTGAGGTCTTGGTTTTTGACCATGTTGTACATCATGGATGCTTTCAACTAAACAAAGGTTAACGAGTGATTTTTCAACAAGCAACAAAATCTGAGGTTCATAACTTCATACTACAATAGTACAATGTTGGAACAAACCTGAAGCTAGGGATAATTGGATAGTAGAAAAACTATAGAACAGAAGGAATCCTTAGTCGTCATTATCTTTTGTCTAGAGAGTATGTTTCCTTCGCTATTTACCACTCTGGTTTCTATTGTTTTTTGTGGCCTGCCGTAAGAATCCATTCCATTTTGGGTGCTCATGTATTTGAGAGACATTTCTGTGGATTTCTGTTGGGGCTGTTTTGCTTAGGATTATGTACTGTAAATGACATGGAGCCTACATTTGAGGTTATCTCCCTTTCTTTTCCTCCAAATCTGTGTTACTTAGAAACCCCGACACGTGTCAGAGTCGGGCACGCAGTTCATGAAAATTTAGGACACGTGGACACGGTCGGCGGTAGGGATGTCAATGGGGCGGGGTGGGTGCGGAGGAAGGGTATCCCGCACCCGCATCCGCAAACAATAATGCGTACCCACACCCGCCCCACGACCCGGGCGGGTGACACTTTTCAAAACCGCGCCCGCGGGGATCCGCTTATCCGCCAAATTACCTTTCCCTTCGTAAGACAATTTTTAAAAATAAAATTCTTGTATCTAAAACATACTAAGTCTCGTAAATTTTTTACAAATAAGTCTCCGCAAAGTGATTTAAAATAGATCACGTTCAATTAATTAGTTATTACATAAGTTTTTTAAACAAGTAGTCGGTGAAAGTTAACAAGATTATCAACGTCACAAACATAATCTACCAATTGCTAAATCTGGTTACGAAATCTAGCATTCTAGTTAAATAGATAAGTCTCTTTTATTAGTTTAGCCTTTATCTTTATAAAATTATTAATTTTTTTTATTTTTACTTAGCTAGACCTATATTATAGGTGGGCGGGAGATAAGTGCGGCGGGTATAAGTGGGCGGGGACATGCGAGGCGGGGTGGTGTGGGGCGAAATGGGGTGGGGTGGGTCTCATGTGATACCCGCACCCGCCCCACGACCCGCGACGAATGACACTTTTGATACCCGTCCCCGCCCCACCACCCATCAAATCATTACCCGCACCCGCCCCAAGTGGGGTGGGTGTGGGGCGAGACCCGTCAAGACCCGCCCCATTGACATCCCTAGTCGGCGGAGTGTCTTGACTAACAAAGTGGACTCAACACAACACGGTTAACAGAGTCATGACCAAAAATTTTATTAGGTAAAACACAAATTAGCTAATTATTGTAAGCAAACTACAAACCCCATTTTCCCAAGCCACAAGCCCACAACAGTGTATTTCTTCCAAAAAAACCCCATCTTCCTCGAATTTTTTTTTTTTTGTTTCCTTCTTCACTTTCATTCACAAGGTTTTCTACTATGGTATCTTCTCTAGTAAGTCAATCATTCTCATTCTCATTCTTCTCTCTCTATCTTCTTTCTTCTCACTCTCCCTCTCTCTTCTTTCTTCTCTCATGTGTCAGTGTCGTGTCAGATTCAGACGTGTCCAACACTTGTCGCATGTCGTCTCGGTTGCCGACACGTGTCTGACACGCGACACACCAGCAAGGTGCTGTGTCGGAGTAATACAGCTCCAAATTTCTCCATCCAAACAAAAGGTTAGTGAACTGTCAGTGCCCTTTGTGAGTATCAGGGTACGACCATGCTCCCCCTCTGTTCAATTCCAATGTGATATAGTTGTGGAAACTTGATAAAGGTCCACCCGCTCTCATGGTTGGGTACCACCTCCTCGAAATATATTTCAATTTAATAATCCTTTCTTGTCAATGTACTATAGCCTGGAGTCCTGGACTAAGGATTAATCGGAGTTGTTAGTCCACACATATAAACTGCACTTATGCTTTGAAAGTATACTCTAGTCCAGCAAACACTTCCCATCAGTTTCATGTCTTCACTTCCTACCCCTCTCGGGCATACAAGTAACATGGTTGCTGTAGTTCTGAACCGTCCATTAAGCCATGGTACTTGCCTGTAAATTTTGGTTGAACTGTGTTAATTTATCGGTAATAAGTCAATATGCCTATGATTTTTATCTTTTGTCTGATTTACCCTGCTGTCATAAGTTAATGATAAGCATATGCACTTGAATGATCCGGAGCTATAACTTACGTATAGAGGATTGGCGTATAGAAGTATTTGTCTTTGCTTTGGACTCAGTACTTTTTGTATGAATTACCCTGCTGCTATACTGCATATGCCGGCATTTGAGTCGTCGGCACCTAAAGCATTGCTCCATATTGATTTAGTATCTTAAGCGACTACAATCTCATATTATAACATAATTAATGCAAGGCCAATCTAATGCAAGCTAATATTCATGTTCGCATCAAACCACTCAAAATTGAAATCTAGAAATAACTACCCACGATATTGGCCCATATGATTATTCTTTATACGATAGTGAGCTTATATCAGTCTCCCTATCTACCTTCGAATAGAATATTTTTGCAACAGAACTTTTGTTTTGGAACAATTTTGGCATACCTCTAATTTTAATGTTCATAAATAATGCAGACACTAGTGCGGTACAAGTTGCCTGTGGTCGTTATAGTTTTCAACAACGGAGGTGTTTATGGTGGTGACCGTAGATGCCCCGAAGAGATCACTGGCCCACATAAAGACGATCCTGCCCCGACCTCTTTTGTGCATGAGGCCAAATACCACGTCTTGATAGAAGCTTTTGGTGGAAAAGGGTATTTGGTAAAAACCCCTGACGAGTTGAAGTCGGCCTTGGACGAATCGTTTTCAGCTAGAAAACCTGCAGTAATTAATGTTATACTTGATCCTTACGCTGGTTCTGAAAGTGGAAGGCTCCAACACAAGAACTAAAGTGAGGAACAAAATTCCTTTTCACTTCCGCAAAAACTAATGAGACGGACTTAATGTGAGAGTCCAATCCACAAATCCTTCTACGCGTAATTAGGGGTTGGTTGAGACCGTCTCTTATAAGACTCGTTATTTCTTTTGAGCTCTGAAAGCTTGGTGTTCCACGAGCAATTTAAAATAAATCATGAGACAAAATGGTGTAAAGATGCATGTAATTCTTCAAGGATTGAGGTTGGTTTGTACACTATTGTAACACTATGATACCATAAAATGGTTGAAGATATGAATATATTGTTTCTTTTATTTGATGTGAGAGGAGGTACCGTGTAGCGGCCTGATATGTGCATATCTAAATTCTTTAGAAGAGATTTCCGCCATCATCGTTGGATCCGCCTTATGGCCACAAACGAGAAAGAATTTATAGTTATAGTGCTTTTGCAAAAAAAAAAAAAACTTACAGGCCATCGGAAACAAATTTATGAAATAGCTACATGCAAACTATCATACGGGCACCGGAATCTCGGCTACTATTTTGAAGCTACCCGATTCTCGGCTACTAGTTTGAGGTTTCAACAGCGGTAAACTTCAAGATAGATTGTTGAAGCAGATTTGTCTATGCTCGTTACTTGGATCTCTTTGAGAGTTACTCCGTATTAGCAAACCACTTCATGAGTCCTCAAGACTGTAGACCTGGCAAATGGGTCAAACGGGTCGGGTTTGGGTCGGGTCAATATGGGTCGGGTCATCTCGGGTTTGCTCAATCTTTCGGGTCGGGTCGGGTCGGGTCGGGTCGCTTTCGGGTTTGGGTCAGTTTCGGGTTTGGGTCAATTCGGGTCTGGGTCATTTCGGGTATGGGTCATTTTGGGTCGGATTATTTTAGATACATATCCGATTTATTTAGGCCATTTTCAGGTCAAAATGATCAAGTTAGTTTTCGAGTCAAGCCCGTGTCGAGGCAAACTGGCACGGGCCGACTTGGACTAAGCCGAGCTTGAGCTGCACGTAGGCCGTCTCGTCTTATTGTCACCCCTAATCACAATAAATTGGGTCATTTAGGGTCATTTCAAATCGGGTCGTGTGTAGGTCGGTGGTTTCGGGTCGGGTTATTTTGGGTCGGGTCTCTTTCGGGTCAGTCAAGGTTCGGGTCGGGTCTGGGTCGGGTCGGGTCAATTCGGGTTTCGGGTCATCCTTGGGTCAGGCAATTCCGGGTCGCTTTCGGGTCTCGGGTCAGCCTTATCGGGTCGGGTTATTCGGGTCGGGTCAGTTTTGCCAGGTCTACTCAAGAGTCATGACTTGGTATAGTTTTTTTTAAAGAATTTTTAAAATAATGTTAAAAAATAAGTATTTGTCGTTTTGGGTCGGTTTCAAAACTATTTATCAAAATGGTGCCCACGTAGACTCGGGTTCTCAAAACCTGAAACACGGAACAAACACGCCATTGGGAATAGCGTGTCTTTAATTTTTTTTTTTTCCAAAAAAAAAAAAATTATTTTAAAAAATAAAATAAAATATAGTACTGTTCACAGACACGCCAACAGGAATGGCGTGTCTCTTTCAGAAAACCCGTCATTCCCAATGGCGTGTTTGGTTTAATCCATTTTTGTAAATTTGCATTTTTCTACTCACTAGAAACACGTCATTGCGTGAATACCGTTTCGATAAATAGTTTTAAACCGACCCAAAACAACAAATACTTATTTTTTGAGCATTATTTTAAAATTGTTTTCTAGTTTTTTTGGGAACTAAAATAAATACTCAGCAGCTTACAATGCCCTTTTGGGCTAGAGAGTGTGCTATAAAAACTAGGGTTGAGCAAAAAAGTCCGAACCGAAATTTTTAACCGAAACCGAACCGAAAATCGAAAAATGGACTCCGGATTTTCGGTTTTTTTTCGGTTCGGATAACCGAACCGGTTTTTTTTGATAAAAAGAGGAGCAGATTCGGGGCATAGAAAATTCAAACCGGATACCGGTTTATGAACCGATTTATATTTTTTAGAAAAAAAACAAGAAAATACTCAATTTTTCAAGCTAACAATCGGTCAAAAAAAAAAAAATAACATATCCCCATTTCATTTTTCAAGTTTCCAGAAATCAGTAAAAAAGTAAGTCAGCAAATCAATAAAAAAGTTGAACTGAAATAGGGTTATTATCTAGAAAGATGAAAACCGGTTATGAAACCGGTGCGGATAAACTGGTTTTCGATTTGGGTTTAAAATTTTAAAAAAAACCGGTTCGGATCCGGTTTTGAAAAAAAAGTGATTTTTAAAACCGGTTATCCCCTCCGGATTTGCTCATCCCTAATAAAAACTAAAAGAAAAACAGGCTCGAAGTCTAGAAACCATAGACTAAAGCTATAAATACTCTACAAAATTGCTCTTTGGAAAGCTTGAACCTGAGTCATGTGAGGATTTTACTCAAGGTTTAACCACTAGACTTCATCCTTATGGGCAACATTTTTATTTTTGTGTGAGAAATATTTGAGCGAAACTTAAAAAATGGGTTGAGTTGAATGGGAGACTAGAGAGTATGTGAGGTAACAATCTCAATACATAAGTTAATTTTGCAACCTATTTAACTTATCAAATAAAAGTAGCCAAAACTATAGACGGGCTTGTCTTCATCTATAAATAATACGACATGGCTTAATTAATAGGTGTTCACAAATGCTAAGGGTTAAGTCATGAAATAACCCATTTTCTTAGAAATTTGTTATCTTCTTCTTCAGTGAAAATTTTAACAAATTCCTTGTGAGACGGATCAGTTGTCCGTAATTGACTGGACTTCTTTCTGTTTACGCCAATGCCATACAACTGTGTTTATCGTTAAAGAAGAACAATCTACTATCAAAACTCAAAATCCGTTGTAGTCTAGTTGGTTAGGATACTCGGCTCTCACCCGAGAGACCCGGGTTCAAGTCCCGGCAACGGAATTTTTTATTTTTCTCTTTTGTTTCCTTTAAGGAAAACAAATCATGTGTCAAGGGTTCATAAATCATAATCATGTTCCTCATAAGAAACATGTTCTACTGCGTCTACTCAATATTAAACTCATACTCCAAACCAATAAGTCTAAGTGAGGGGCTCCATGCATTTGCACTCCACTTGCCTCCTCACTTGTTCTTTTTGAGGGAAATTTGACCCGTCGTAAATATGCGACAGGTCGGTCCGTCACAAATGAGAATTTGTGAACTCATACCCCCACTTGCTCTTTGTGAGGGGAATTTGACCTGTCGCAAGTTTGCGACAGATCGATCCGTCACAAATGAGAATTTGTGAACTCATACGGTGTATTAAAAAAGAACTTCTAAACCCCGCTATTTGAAAAAATTGGAAGATGGAACTTCATATACTTCATACGCTCAATAGTTGTTTAATTACTTCATATTAGGATTAGGATTAGGATGAAGATATCTTCTTTAATTAGATTAGGATTAGGATGAAGATATCTTCTATAATTAGATCGCAGTGGTGATTAGACCTGGCAAACGGGTCAATCGGATCGGGTTCGGGTCTGGCTAATTCGGGTCGGATCGGGTTGTTTTGGGTTTCAGGTGTTTTTCGGGTCAGTTTTGGGTCAACGGGTGTCGGGTTATTTCGGGCCCGGGTCATTTTCGGGTTAATGACTAAGAAAAAAAAGTGCATTTAGTCATTTCAAGTCTTTTTTGCTCAATTAGGGTTATATTTTTTCGGGTCAGTAGTTTCGGATCGGGTCATTTCCAGTCGTCGTGTCGACGCACTTCGGGTCAAGCTCGGGCCGGGTCGGGTTAATTCGGTTTTCGGGTTATATTCGGGTTTTGCAACTCGGGTTAGTTTCGGGTCTCGGGTCAACCTTTTCGGATCGGGTTGCTTTTGCTAGGTCTAGTGGTGATCATGGTCAGACACTCCGGCTAAGGTCAAGGTGTATGAGTAATTTGACTCTCAATGGGATTATTGTCCATTTGCTATCCACTAAGTACAATCACAAATGATCATTTGTCATTTCATTGGTCTTTGTATCAAAATAAAAGGACAACAATTGACCGACATATATAAAGGGAGTATCATGTGTACAAGATTTTGTTTTATGATCTAAAACAAACTAATGCATTTTTGGAGACAGAATATAGAGTTAGATTATAATTTTTAGTAGTACTTAGTATTTAGTTTATCGGAGGTACTACCTCAAACTAGTATGAATTTGAGTTTTTATACATTTTTTTCGAGTTTTTTAAAGTTTATATATTACATTTTAAATCTTACATGTGATATTTTTTCGAGTTTTATTGTAATTTTTTGAACTTAATGATCAAATTAATGAATTCAAAAACTTTATAGTAAAACACATAAATTTTAATACTAAACTCAAAACTTTTATTATAAAGCTCAAAACAACATTATCTGTGGTAGACATCAGATGTATAATCTACTTACTGGACTTTGAAAGCCATGATTTGATCCATAACTTGATATCCAATTCAGCCTCCAAAATAATTCACAAGGTATATATTTTAATATATATTTTATTGAGTACATGGTCGCATTAATGGGCTTAGTATTAACGAATTTGAAACCAATATCACAAGTATTAATGATTAATAAATATACGAGTTAAACTAGGGAGTAATTGAGACGAATATTTAATTTCATTTGTACTGATTCTCATTGAAGACGGGGCATATCCTTCTTCAATGAAGATGAGTCGGATGTTCTCTCATAAGGAGACAAGTGGGAGGTCAAAAATCTCCACTTGCCCTCCCATTTGTCTCATTGTGAAATGGAATTCGACCCGTTTTCAATGAAAACGAATATGCCCGCCCCGTCTTGAATGAGATTGACTGTTTCATTTGTTACATATATTGGGGTCATATACAGTGGGGATACTAGACATTAAAGACCAGTAGGAGAGTGGCAGCACTTGGTACTTGGTAGTTTGTACCCCTTATTAGTTACGAAGTATTACTGCACAGTCCATTTCCTATGAGGTTTCTATAAATAGAAACTGACATGGAGTGACAAATAATGGAAAACTCATATTATATCACATGAGAAATCAGTTACACTTCCAAGTTCCAAGTATACCAAGCCTTGCATTGAACACACACAGCCTTAATTGCCCTGACAAACAACCCTTATTTTCCTGCCCAGTATCACATCCAACCCTGCAATTCTTGTACGGAGTATCATTTCTCTGTCTACAACTACATATCAACTTAAAACTTTCAAAATCATTGAATTAGGATTCAACTAATTATTTACCTTTGATTAAAATATTCTTTATAAATGAATAAAAGCGTAAAAAACTTCTTGAGTCGAAGAGAATAATAGTAGTAAATAATAAGACATCTCATGAGTTATTGGGAAACCTCATATATATCTATCTTGGCCTTCTTTTCCCATCCGAGAAGAAACACTAACAAAACGAACAAATCAATTGGTTTCTCTTAAGACTGGTATATACTCCGTATGTTTTAAGAATAAAACGGGTCAAATACTACCTCACTTGCTAGATAGGACAATTATTTTGTTACAACCTAGGAACTTTCTTTTTGTCTTACCCATACTATTTGACATGTCTTAAGGTTAAGAATTAAGACGAATATGTCCGTTTTAAACAAGAATTTCTGCATAACGAAATCAAAACTCATCACAGTTTTGCCAATCATACTCATTGATACATATTCGTGGATATTGTATATCAGATGTACCTCTAATATAACATCTATATAGGTCGTTACCAAAATCCTTATTAAAACGATTGTAAATACAAAATGGATTCAAAGCATAAACACAAATAATAATAATTGTTGGTGATTTTGATCACAATGATATTTAAGTGCATTCGAGTTTTCTACTATGTACAAGTATTAATTTGTGTTGGATTAATTTGTTTTGATTTATCGTCTTAAAAAAAGTTTAACTGTTGCCTTATTTGCATGAATGTTACTCGAATAGTGTTTTTGAGAAATAAGGAAGTCATTATTATTACTACTCACACAAACTCTCATTTAAGACGGAGCGACCCGCGCCCCGTCTTAAATTTAAGACGGGTCAAGCCCCCTCACAAAGAGCAATTGAGAGAATAAATGGGGGATTCATTTATCTCCCACTTGTCCCCCCACTTACTCTTTGTGAGAGGACATTATCCATTTTAATTTTAAAGCGGATTGCCTCGTCTTAAATGGGAATTGCTCTATTAGTGAAGCGTCTAAGAACATAAATAGAGTGTGTTGGTCTTGAAACCCCACATGTTTTGGCAATTACTCTATAAAAGCTTTGTAATTGCAAATAATTACTGCATTAAATTACTCCGTAGTTACATTACATAAGGCCTCACTAGCTAGTTCATCTCTATAAATTATTGTTAGATCAACATATAAGGCCCATACACCAATTCAAAGAACAATTAGTGTTGTTTGTGACAGATTTATCCGTCATAAGCTTGTGACGGGTCGAATCCCTCTCACAAGCTTGCAAGTGGAATGATTTTCCACTTGTCCCCCCACTTGCAAGCTTGTGAAAGGGATTCGACCCGTCATAAACTTGTGACGGATAGTAACCGTTATAAATGAGAATTTGTGCCAAACAAATTGGTGTATGGGCCTTATAAAGTCAACTATAAAATCGTTTTAAAAATAACATTTTAGTTCACCAACCTACACAAACAACTAAACTTATATTAAATGGTTTCAAAACCAACATGATAGGAGTAATAAATTGGAAAATAAGATGGCACTACCAGATTTATAAACACGTTATATTGTGTCATCGTGATAAGATGATGAAAAATAAGATAGCACTATTAGATTTATAAACACCATATATCGCTATAAGATGACATCATCAGATTTATAAACACGATATATCGTGATAAGATGATGAAAAATAAGATGACACCGTCAGATTTATAAACACGATACATCATGATAAGATGATGGACCACAGGTACAGGATGAGCACCTCAAAATCACTTACAACCAACTTATTAAATGACACTTACAGATCAGATCCATAGGTGTCTCTAAGGAGCGTATGAAACCCTCGTTTCATTTTCTGCAAAATAAGACTCTTGTGCTTAACTATGAAATAACTTCAAAAATCAGTTTAACTCTACCTAAGAAATGCAGGAAACACTATCTCATGTAGATATGAAGTATGTACTATATGTACAAGAGAATGAAAAAAGACCATATATATATAGCATTGCATTGTAACTATTACTATACATACTGTATGATTTAGATATATATATATATACATATAAATTACCTTGATGAATGCTTTATGCTTCATAACATTATTCACAACATGACTTAATATTCTTTTTTCTTATTTTTTTTTACTTGGTTCAAAGCTTTAGGTCTAAAAAAATTTAAAAAAAAACCAGCTTTAGGTCTAAAATCTTTGGAATCAGTTAATGTGAAGGAGCAAGTGAGCAACCGATAGCAAATTATCCGTACAAAAATGAATGAAAGACGGTGATGACAGAAGATAGAGAGCACAAAGGAAATGAGATGCATTCTTATGCATTTCACCCATCTGTGCTCTCTATCTTCTGTCAGCAACTACCACTCTCTCGATCAAGTATAATACGGAGTATTTTTAATTTCGTTTATGAAGACGATATTTTTAACAAAAATAAAAGTAAAATTAATGCGCAAAGACGACGAAAAGAAAAGGAGAGAGGGGCTGAAGGTGATGACAGAAGATAGAGAGCACAAAGGAGTGAAATACAATAACCAGAAATGCATATCAGCCTTAGTGCTCTCTATCTTCTGTCAGCTTCCATTCATCACTGCCTCCTCTTAAGACTTACCCTACAATTGAAGGACATATAATGTTACCCTCCATATATTGAAGAACATCTAATAAATAACCTTGGAATTAAGTTTTATTGGTTTATTATTGTATGTGAAAGACTAATTAGCTTAGAATACTTTTATTTGTTGAAGAGACAAGTACTATAGAACCCTATATTTATAGGAGAAGGGAAGGTAAGGATTTGTGGAGTATAATAATAATGTGAATGCATTTCCTAAAAGAGGTTAAGATATATCTTAATAATATTCCTTTCTAGGAAAGTTATCAACAAAAAAAATGGAGTAATATTTTGTTAGGTTAAGAATATGCATACATGCACATGATTCATCTGGAGTTTTACATACAATGTGCTTTGTCAGGAACCCTGTTACTGTTACTGTTACTTGTTGGTGAATAAATACTCTTGCAGTATATTAATAATTCACTGCCTTTTCTTGGAAATTCTTATGCTTCTTTCATTTTTCCCTCTTTTGTTAGTCAAAGGACTCAAGGGAGTTATGGACACTGCTTTGCTCAATTATTTGCTTTTTTTTTTTTTCTTAATTTGAAGATAAAAGTAAATTCTCCCTCCGTTCCGATCATTTGTTTACCATTTCTATTTAGGGTTTCTCATTCATTTGTATATTTTTCTATATTAGAAAGGTTTTCTATTGGTATTTTGATCTCTCACTCGGACTATTGTCCCCATGTCATCAATGCCCTTACCTACAAATAGTCTCCTCCCTTCTCCTTAATCTTTGTGTCAAAAACAAAGGTAGACAAATGACCGGGACGGAGGGAGTAAATGGTAAAACCATTTATAAGTTGGTCGAAAATAACTCTTGTGCTATGTGGGATGGAATTTGGATCATCTTCATTTTTTTTTTTACAAAAATAGAGAATTTATTTACCTCTGATCTCACAAAATAATATAATACTCCCTCTATAATCATTATTTATAAGAGATATTTTAATCAAAATAAACAAATGATTGAGGCAGAGAGTGATTCCAAAAAAAAATGATTGAGACGAAACATAAATTTATGGGTAGGATTTAAAAATAATATTAATTATAAGGAATTTTTTTTGTATTGATATTATAAATATAAAATGATTGAGACCAATTTATTTCTATTGTTAGTTACTTGACATAAATTGTAGATATATTCTTCAATGGGTTAGGGTAGGATTTAAGAAACATCTATGATACTCCGATCCATACATATTATCCTTCACCAGAATGTCACATTAGTATGATATTATCCGCTCTGGATCAGGTCCACACGGGCATGTTCTTGAGCACTTTCTCAAAAGGCAACAATACTAATAGAGTGGTAGGTTGCTTATAAACAAGACAAGTCTTCTCTGGTTTTCCAAACATACTAAAATACTACTCCGTATACTCATTATCAGTCGATGTTGTTGTATCTTCGGGTATATTGGAATTGAATACCTACCCTAACAACCTCAATATCCCAATACTTAACATTTATATAACAATAGAAACCTTTTATAAAAATTAAATTTATGGGCCTTAAATTACATAATACAATATATGTACTCATTCTTGTTTGAAGTTACTTGGTACTTGTATATATAAATTTTATGGGCCTTAAATAACATAATACAATATATGTACTCATACTTGTTTGAACCTACTTGGTACTTGTATATATATTTAAAGAGACAGACTCTGTGAGAACCACTAACATATTGAACACCGTGTGAATTCTCATAAAATCTCCTTAGATCATTTATCCATAGTTTAGTTTATTCAAGCACAATATTTGGTGTAGTTAAACAAGATTTAGTGATTATATTTTAAAAAATATATACTTAATGTAAAAAATCCAATTCTACAATGAAACAGACTACAGGTTTTAAAAAACAAGTTTTAGGTCCAAATTATAAAGGGATCCACCTCTAAACCCATAACTAGAGGTGTTCATTATTGGTCCGGGACCGGACCGGATCGGATCAAACTCTCTGGACCGAAGACCAAATGAGGATTAAGTGGTGGAACGGGGACCAGACCATACTAATATTGGTTTGGTCCGGCCCGTACCACAAAAATGTGTGGACAGGACCGGACCGGACCAAATAGACCGAATGAATATATATGACTGTCATGGACATAATATAGTATTTAAAATTAGACACCTTAATAAGTTTGTAATAATCAAAATAAACAACATTTTATTTTTATTACGTTTAATAACATAATTAAATATATCTTATAATACGTGTAAATAAAATGTCACATAAAATCAATGATGTTACAAATTTAAAGGTTCTTTTTACATATAAGTTTGGTTCATGGTCCGGTCCGCGGTCCATTTGGTTTGGTCCAGGACCGGACTGAAGACCAAATTAGGATCAATAGGTGGACCTTGGACCGGATCAAATAAAATATGGCCCTACCCATAACTCTCTACGTTTGATAGTGGTTGCAAACTAGGTAGCACATACACTTCTCTTCACCAGCCGTCCCGTATCTGACATCGTGTCGGACACTGACACTCGTCGGATAGACGCTTAAACGTATCAATACCTATAAACAAAGAATGAGAGGTCGAAAGACTGAAAGAGATGAATTAGAAGATGAGTTTGGGTAGGAAATGAGAATGATTTATAGTTAAAGTCAAATTTTATCTTTAATTATTTGAATTTAATATCAAATACATTTAGAAAAATAAAATCATACGTTATTTATAACTATAAATTATATATTTTATTAAATTTAAAAAACGTGTCCAATATCTTAAATTACACAAAATGACGTATCACGTATTCGTGTCCGTGTCCGTTTTGGTGCTACTTATGTTGCAAATATAGATGAGTCTCCCCTTCAAATTTGTTGTCTCCATCAAACATGCAAAGGCCACAGTATGAAATATGAATAGCATTATTTATAACCACTGTTTAAACTAGGAAGATGTAATGCTTTAGTTCAATTATTTTTGCATAATGTAGATCATTACACTCTGGAGTTCCTGAATGCTTCCCCACCTCCTATATGGCTATATACCGTCAACAATGTCTTTTGACAATTGTCCACTCTAATTGGACTCACTTGGTAAAATAAATCAAATCAAATTATGATGTCTACATGCATATATATAAAATGCATAATGTCTAATTGTCTAGTATCAATCTTAATGTTTTATCTTGTGGTATCATATATAGATTAAAGTCTTTATTCCACACTATTGCTACGAAAGACCATTTTGTTTGTTTCTGATTCAACCTGTAAAATTGTTGACTATTATTCCTTAATTAGGTTGGGTAGCTAAAGGGGTCGAAATTATTGTCTTTGTTTCTAAATTTTAATTCAATAAAATAAATTATTTTATTAGTTAATTGTTGCTTATAGGCGGCGTAGATCGTATCTTTGTGTTAGATCTACACATAATTTCCTCGTAATTGTTTATTTCTACTAAATTTACCTTTTTAAAAATACACTCTCCTTCTCGGTCATTTATTTACTTTTACTTTGGACACAAATACCAAAGAAAGGGGATGAATCATTTTTGGGTAGTAGGACTGGATAACAACAACTGGACAATGTTGCAAATGTATTATCAAATTATTCATTAAGAGCATGGCTAATATTAGGGGTGCTAATGAGCCGAGCCGAGCCCGAGCTTGGCCTTGCTCGGCTTGTGCTAAAGAATCAAAACTCGAGCTCGAGCCGATCTCGAGCTTAAAAAAAATGTGCTCGTAAAAAAGCTTGCGAGCTTTAACGCGAGCTCGAGCCAAACTCGAGCTCAAATCGAGCCTATATATAATCGTTGATTTTTAATTTTTTTTTCTTCCAATATTTTCAATAACAAGACTCGAAAGATATATGTAAAAAATTTTGGTAAATAAATTAGAAATTTGATATATGTGATAGAAATATATAATAATGATAAAATATTTTTATAAAATATGAGGAAAATCTTCTCTAATCACACAATTTCGAGCTGCTCGCGAGCTTTTCGAGCTGAGCCGGTGTTTGCTCGGCTTGACTCGTTAAGCTCTCGAGCCGAGCCCAAGCCCGAGCCGAGCTCACACGAGCCGAGCTTTGACCGAACTTTGACCGAGCCGATCTCGAGTTGCTCGCGAGCTATCTCGTCTTATTATCACCCCTAGCTAATATAGAAAGATAAACAAAAGAATTAGACACCCATAAATAAACAAGATAAACAGATCATCGGTACTACATAAGACTTTGAGAAACTAAGATGACAACAATCTCATAATGGATGCAAGAAATTAAAGAATTATGTAATGAAGATAAAACACACATATTTAGTTTACTAACATTGTGTTTGCTAAGTCCACCAACATAACTCTATAAGAGCTAGATCTTGGTAAACGGTTAATAAAAACAGTTTTTCTAACGTGTGTCCTAAGGACACACATTAAGAGTCTAAATAAAAAAAAAAGGAATCAAAGAAATATAACATGAGAAATGTAAGTATTATTTCATTTTTACCATATTTAGTCAAATATTCTTTAATTCTTTTTTATTTAGACTCTTAATGAGAACAACCGAAATTTAAAAAGGACATTTAAGACATAATCTAACGACAAACAAGGTCATCATTGTTACCAAAGAAGAGAAACTGTTTAAATAATTAAAGTTGAATAAATATGTGAAACCCTAAAAACCAAGTAGGAAATATCCCTAAGCATATAATTTGCTTTAGTCTTGTGACACGTGTCCATATCTTTTACAGGAATGAGGAAAGAAGTAAATCGAGAAGAATATAGATAGATAGAGAATAGGACATGAAGAATAAGTAACAAGTTGAGATGGAGATAAAGCATGGAGAAGACGATCGAGAAAGTTGAAGACACCCTAATCACATAACCCTTATCTTAAAATAAACCTTTCCATTCATGGCCAACTACAATGGTCATCCTTTGTTGCTTTTATGGGGGTATTCATAATTTTGACGTTTCCAATGTTTAATTATGCCAAATTTTAAAGTTGATCTTTCAATTTTTTTGAGTTTGGAATCCACGTGGCATCACCCTATAGCTTCATTGGTTATTCTTCCTAGTCAAAATGAGATGGACTTACCCATCAACCATCCATAAATGTATGGGACTAATTCTTTCAAATTTTCATGCATCATGTTAATTATAATCATTATAATCATTATCTACATGTGATCAATATAGGGTACATCAATTAGATTTATCTTTGTATAAAGATTCAAACTACAAATGATTTCTAAGTAACACATGATTATAATGATAATTTAATTAGTTGAGTATACAAGTGCCATTGTGATTGTGATTGTACTTCAATATTACTCTAAGTAAAGAGTGTGGAATTTTCATATTTTTCTTGTTAAGAGTGATTATTTATTTGTCCTGATTTTTAAGGTTTTAAATTGACGAAGAAGGTTCAAATCAAGTCAGATAAGATTTGTAAGTATGATGTTTTATGGTCTTAATTTAAACGAATCCGGCAGATATTAGGAATCAAACTTTTTTAACTTGTCGTAATTCGCATGTTCTAAATGCCAATGCCTAAAGACCTTTTTCGTTGAAGAAGTCCATAAAGGAAGAAAAAGAAAGAAGCAATGAGACCAATTGTACTCAATATTGCTCTAAGCAAAGATTCTTTTTCCTTAGTATGGAGTTTTCATATTTTTCTTGTCAAAACCCGATTCCCTATTTGAACTTAATCTCTAAGGGTTTAAATTGATGAAGAAGGTCCAAATCAAATAGGATTTGTAAGTGGCGTTTTATGGTCTAAATTTAAACGAATACTGGAGATATTACGAATCAAATTTTTTTGACGTGTTGTAACTCGCATTTTCTAAATACCAATGCCTAAAGACCTTTTTCGTTAAAGAAGTCCATAAAGGAAAAAAATAAAGAAAAAGAAAGAAGCAATGAGGCCAATTAGTCCATGACCATCAATAGTAGGACCCCAAATTGCTGGACTATTCCCAAATTGGTGGAGCACGTATCATTCCTTTTTGGGGTGAATAGCATAGTGATTACAGAAGTACGTTAAGAAAAGACCTCCCATGGGTCCGTAACCCATGCCTCTTGATAAGAATCTAACTGCGATTTCATCTCATGGCTAAGCATCTATCTTCAAAACGGCTAAAAAGGGAGACAAATCTTAATGAAAAGAAAACACTTAATTTTTACTTCTTGTATATCAATTTTCATGAATCTAGGTTGATTTCAGATTGATGCAATTTTCGAGTTTTAAAGAATAATCGAATTTTGAAAAGGTGTAATTGACAAAGTATAATTTCACTATGTTAAATGCGTTGTCTGAGCGTCACTAGAGTGTATCTGATTCTGTTGAGAAATTTCACGATGATATGAGGACCATCATTGTTAAACATGACAATGCTACCTTTATTCTATATTCTTTTAACTACTTTTTGAGTTTCACTCGCTTACGTATTTATAAAATGACAAAAACATATCATGCTCCTAAATCCTAATTATGTAAAATTATAGATCTTTTCTTATTTACATTAGGTTAAAATGTGTATAGTGACTTGCAAATTGTATGTTTTAAATTAAGTCAGAATTAAGATTGTTACTAATGATATGGCACTTGGGTTTGAGCTAACGATACTACAAATAACGTATATAGTATGGTATAGATAAAAATATACAATTGTTATGGGGTATTCCTTTTTACAAGGATTTTCACATTGTTTTTGTACGGTCTCCAATGCGGTAGTTTGGCCATAATTTCTGCATTTTATGTACTCCCTCATATTCAAGTAAAAGTTTATATTTGTTGTAGGTGTGGTTTTATTAAGAAGAGGTTATGTGCAAGTAGGTGATGACTTATAGTCCATATTAAATCATGCCAAAGAAAAGAAAATGTAAATTAGTTGAACATGTAACTCCCTCAATGTTTTTCATAACGAGTAATTTAATAAAGTCGCTGATTTTATAAATCTCTTTTATTTTTATTTTTATTTGTTAAAATATTTTAAATTGCTAATTTATTATTTAATAGCTTTTAATTTTATGAGAATTTCATTTTTATTTTAGTTGGGCCAAAAGCGTTTCTTAATTGTCCGTTTGAAGTCCGGAATTGGATCCTACGCAAAATTCTATTGGAAACTCATCCATTTTGTTATCGAACATAAATAAAACTATGTACCTTCTTTAAGGTAACCCAATGTCGCTTTATTTGGGTTTTCCTTCCCTTTTTTCCAGCAAGCTTCATCTCCTTCTTCACCTCCTTCCTCCATGAAAAATTGAAAACATGAAACTTCCTCCATTATAACCTACCTTAACGTCATCCACTAAGTCTCTCATAAAACCTTCGTCTCTTAACCAAATTTAGATCCGTTTGATATTCCGAAATCCTCTCTCCCCCCTCATTCTTTCTAGGTAAGAAAGTTCTAGCCTTTATTAATATTTCGAAAATCTCATCTTACAAAGTTTACACCTTTCTTATCTTTTGTCTTATAATTATTGTTCTATTTTAGCCTTCGGGCATCTTGGGGGTGGATTCTTAGCTTAAAGGCGGTGCTTTGAAGTGCTAAAAGGTAACATAGACAAGTTACTCGATTTTACTTTGTTTGAGTAGCTAATTGTCTTAGATTTGATGTTTATATATCATGTTAAAGTTAAGATTTAGTCTGTAAGTATTCTTGTCTTGAAAATATGGATTATTGGATGTTGAATGAATTGTTGGTGGTTCAATGTTATTGGGTGTTGGATGTTGGTATTATGTTGTTAATCTATTGATATTTGGTTTAATTTCATATTTATGGTTATAATGCATTATATGTTTATAATCATCTATCCATGTTTATTTATCATCCTTGATACTTGCCTTGAATGGGTTGTGGTTCACATGCTGGTATTGTTGTTATTTGAGACGAGTTGAGTTGGAATCGTTATAGTGAATGGTGTCGTGTGTTTTGTGCTTGTGTTGCTGTTGCCCGCATGCCTACTTGACCAAGTAGGAAGGATACTCGACCGAGTACCATGGTTACTCGATCGAGTGGCATTGTGAAAAAGATCCATACATATTACTCGACCGAGTAAGAGTCTCACTCGACCGAGTAGAGTTCCACTTGACCGAGTGACCCCCTTCACTCGATCGAGTAAACCGCCGGAAGTTCTCAACACTGACCAACTTTTGTACTATGGTCATATCTTTCTCATTTTTTACTTGTTTTGGGTGTGTGACATACCGTTGGAACCGTAAGAGAATAAGATATTACCACCATTTGGAATACTACATTACATGTATATAACTCTATTTATGACCGTTTAAAGTCCACCCTTATTTTAGACGGACTCCAAGCATGATGTTTTGGGATGAGATTCATGTTTCTTAACGCTTATGCTTCTTAAACTTAGTCTAATGCTTATGTATCATGTATCTTGTTTATCTTTGTTATACCTATAACATTTCTCATTCACATGTTTAGTGATAGATTTGGATGTTTCACACATATGTGTCTTGAATACCTTGAGTAGTTGGCTGAGTCATGTTTGTTGGATGAAGTTGAACTCTCATTCCATGATTTTACAAATATACTTGTCGGGCTTGATGTCAAAGAGATAGGGGTACACTCTCATGTGCTTGTTGCATATGCTAGTGTGAATATCATGACGTTGTTGGGAGGCGAACGCATAGCGTTGATCGACCCGACCGTCAAATATTGTATTCATGCGAGGTGGTGTCATTGAATGTAGCGTACTTGCTTATTTGATATTGACCTCCTCTTATGTGCCGATAAGCCAGATTTGGATGCTTAAACTAATTCTGCCACTTTCATGTCGTTCAGCCGAATTTGGGGTACTCGACTTCTGTTCTATTGACCGAAACCTGGATGGGAAACGTGTATCGCATGTCGAATCAGAAAACGTTCGTCTCGTGAGCCTGACCAAGTTTAGACTAGGACCATATTATATGATCGTCGTCCTACCGAGAGGATTTGAGTCTCGAGTATGCGAAATGTGTATCACATTGATAAGCGATATTTTGTACTAATTTATCCCCCGTTTTAGCTCGATTTCTATATGATTTATGCACTTTGTTAAGTGATTAACGAGCTAATATTACTATTCTAGTTGTTTTGCGTGCTTTGTCTCGTTTTATAGGAAATGAAGCGGTTTTGCTATATTTTCCTACTTTATGGAGCAAAGGCACTAGAATACAAGTTTACGAGGAACCGATGATAGCAATTTCATGATTGGATTACGATTCCGCTACATCCTTCCTCAAATGGATTCATCTTGGACTTTGACTTTGTTTCTCAAAGGAAAAACATCAACCCAAGTCAAAGGAAGACTAGCCCAAGCCCAATAACGTGCTGCATTGACCAAGACCAAAGCATAGAAACGCGTGCCCAAAGAAGAAATTGGAAGAGACGAAAGAAGATCCATCAGGGTTACATACCCGATCGGATTTGCCACATACCCGATCGGGTATGTCTGCTGATGAACGCTTCTTTGCCCTTCTTCTACCAAGCCTTAATGGAGTGCTTTATTAGGTTGTCTAGGGTATGAATCCGGACGCATTTGGGCAGCCTCTCAACCCTATAAATAGCCTATGCACCACACAACAACAACTACACAATGTACAAAAACACTTCTCTCTTTAGATTAGTTTTTCTTCTTTCTCTCATCTTTCTTAGTTTAGTTTAGTTTTAGTTTTCTCTAGTTTAGTTTAGTTCTAAGTTTTCTTCAATCGTATGGTTCTACTTGTAATTGGAATTCTAGTTTTCGGGTTTGCATTTCCTATTCAAGTTCTTATTCCATTTCGATCTTTGCTCATCCTTTCCGGTAATCTTCATTCTCGGGTTTACATTATAGTTTCATTTTCTTTCAGTATTTCCTTCATCATGTTTATCATTCTTAGTTTTATAATCTTAGTTTCCCTTTCATTGTTAATCATGCATAAGTAATCTTTGTTCTAGGGGAAGGGTTAGCATGTCTAATTAATTTGTAAGTATAAATTGATTCTGGTAGAATCGTTCTTTGTTATCTCTATTTCTTGCTTGAATCTCGTGATAGACTTTGTTTAATGGCCATAAACAATTGTTTATACTTGTCAATTTCCGTCTCAAGGGCGAGAGTCGAGATGAAATTTAAAGGACTGGCAAGAATAGTTTAATGACCTAGCAAGGCTGAGAAGACGTTAGGACCCGTTAAAAAGTCGGTATGAATCCGAAAGGAATGTACCATTTAAAGACTTGGACAACTATGATGTTTCTAAACCCGTAATCAACTTTGCTTTTAAATTGATTATCATGTGAACCCCGATCCCTAGATCCTTTTCTTTATTGTATTGTTATCATTTTTATTATAACATTTTTTAATTAGTGACAAACATTTGCCAATCGTACAAGGTAGAGTTCTAACCATAACTATTCACAAGTATCTCCCGTGTCCCCGAGATCGACCCCTTACTTCCCTAATTAAATTAATTTGTTGTTAGCCTAGTCTGGGTTCTTTATCTTTGATTAGGGTATGCGACAACCCTGTCACACATACGGTCTCGGGAAACATTTATCCCGTAGAATTGTTCGTCTTGGCTTGCAAAGTACCGATTTTTGTGCATTTCATTTATTGTGAGATTATGTTAGATTCATATGTTTGATGAGTATGGAGATTTATTGGTTGTACATGAATTGTAATTGTAATTAAATTGTTTGGGTAAATTATATCGTATTGATTGTCCCGTCTCTAGCTAGGTTCTTCGATTGTATGGTTGTTAATGGTAAGATGCAAGCCGTTTAGTACTTATATGATTGCCAATGTGTGTCTTGCAAGTTTCGAGTCTATCATCGTTATGTCTCTATCTGTTCTCACATGTTTACGATGTTGCTTAACATCCCTAGTGAGCGTTATGCTTACAACGATTGACCTTCACGTTGTAGTTTCATTGTAGTTCTTATTATTTTATTTGTATATTTATCAAGGGATCGGGATTCGTTGTGTTTATTTAAGTTACATTTGTGAAAAAGATTTCTTAACCAAGCTTTGGTTTCCATGAGTAGTGACATTCGCGGTTTTACTTTTAAAGTTTTTAAAATCTGTATTTTCCGCTGCAAGTTAAATGTTTAATTTATTTTATTATCGCGGGGTGTCACAGATTATGCCAAAAAAATGAGAACGTAAACTTCTAGTTATATAGGAGGGAATAGTTTTTTGGGTTGAAATTTATTTTGTTAAGTATGAATTTTTTCTTTTAACTCATGTAAATTTCTTAATATTACATCATAAATATATGGTTTTTCAGTTGTTTATGTTTAACGTTTAAAACTATGATCCTTAAAAAGTAATGTGAAAGTATATGAGTGAGGACATGAATTGAGTGCATACATAAATAAGAAGAAAATATTGGAATTTGCAAGGTTTGGGGAATTGAAATGCAGTATTACATTTTTCTTTCCAAACCTCTTGCTCTTTGTAGAAGGATTTTGATTAGGCATCGATCCCTCCAAATACATACGTCACGACCCCCTCCCTTTCCCCCAATTCCGTTTATTATCCAAACAAGGAATTTTGTATCCTTGATTTTCCCTCTCCTCCCTTTTCGGTCAAAGTCCTATGAAAGAAGATCATGATTCTATTATTTATAAAAGACTTATTTATGAATTCAATTTAAATGTGTGTGAATTATCAGCTATGTATGAACGTTATGGTGTGACACCGTGTGAAATTTTGAAAATGGGCTTGGACCACACACAAGGAGGGAGGGAGAGAGAGCGCACCAATTTAATAAATTAAAGGGATGTTTCATGTTAAAACCAATCGACAATAGGATTAGTAGCCCCACTTTATACACAAATTCTCATTTAAGACGAGGATTATCCGTATTAAGCTTGAGTAAGGATCTTCTGTCCCATTTAGTATCCCATTCTGTGTCCTACTCCATTCACAATCTGACAAATCAACTAATTAATACATATATTGCATACTCCCTCCGTCCCAGTCATTTGTTTACCATTTCTATATTAAGGTGTCTCATTCATTTGTTTAAATTTCGATATTAGTAAGATAATCTATGAGTAATTTGATCACCCAATGAGATTATTGTCCACTTGTCATCCACCAAGTACAACCACAAGTGGTCCCCAACCATTTTCTTAATAATTGTGCAAAAAGCAAAGGTAAACAAATGATATGGACCAGGAGAGTATTTTATGTTGGAGTAAGTGTCCTCAACAATGATGCAATCATATAATTAAATCTCAATAATAAGAATACAAAGGGAGGATGAATATTATAGTCACCTGGTCAACATAAATCGGTAACGATTGGCTCACTGGAGTTTGACGTTACTGTCGTATGACGATGGTGATCAGTTGATCCCTTAAGGTCACACCTATAGGACCATTCCCTTAATTGAAAAGTTAATTAATTGTATATCGATACAGATTAATTAAATCCTTAAATTCAACAAATTTTATTTGTGAGTGAGAATATTATATCTTATTGTAATAAGATTAAATAAGACACAATTTGATAATTAAAGTGTTATATTACTAAAATTGATTATTGTTGATCGGGGTTGTCGCGTACCCTAATCAAAGATAAATAACCCAAACTAGGCTAACAACAAATTAATGTAATTAGGGAAGTAAGGGGTCGATCTCGGGGAGACGGGAGATACTTGTGAATAGTTGTGGTTAGAACTCTACCTTGGACGATTGACAAATGTTTGTCACTAATTACTAAATAATAACAATGCAATAAAGAAAAGAATCTAGGGAATAGGTTCACACATGTAGATTAACATATTGATGAAATTGGATTCAGGATATGCAAATAACTCATTGTGAGTTCGTAAGAATGATGTGTTCATTACAATAATAGATCAGATGGTCTAGCAGGCTTTTTATGCGATTTACTAGGTCTTAATCTACCATGTCATGCTTTGTCTATTCAATTCTCGTATGTCTACCTTGGAAAAGAATTCCATACTAGTCAAATGATTTTGGCCAAAAATCGATAACTATCGTTACAATCCAAACATGCATAGACACAACGTTTTAAAGGCACAATTTCTTTTATCCAATTATCATCTTTTAATTAATCTAACATGGCTATCCTACACCCTAGAAGGTGACTACTTATGCATGATTAACAATGAAAAGGAAACTAAGATTATAAAACTAAGAATGATAAACATGATAAAGGAAATACTAAAAGAAAATGAAACTATAATGTAAAGACGAGAATAAAGATTACCGAAAAGGATGAGCAAAGATTGAAATGGAATAAGAACTTGAATAGGAAATGCAAACCCGGAAACTTGAATTCCAATTACAACTAGAACAACTACAATTGAAGAAAACTTAGAACTAGACTAAACTAAACTAGAGAAAACTAAAACTAAACTAAACTAAGAAAGAAGAAGAACTAAACTAAAGAGAAATGTAAGAAGAGAAGAGATGTTGTGTGAAGATGATTTGATATGAAGGGCTAGAGCATCTATTTATAGCATTAGGGTTTCGAGGAGAAGAGGTCGGGCATTAAACACATAGGTCAAAAATAGGAAGTTGTAGCCGTCATGCTCGGATCAGCACACTTACCCGATCGGGTACACACTTACCTGATCGGGTAAGTTGTATTCCAGATCCTTTGACTGTCGTTTCATCTTCCTTGGCTTTGACTTGACTTCCAACATCCCCCTTGACTTCTACAATCGGGTTTGTTGATAGGGTTTGATGTAAAGCGATGAATTCTTCCGCCTAAATGATTGATCTTCCGACAACTACGAAACCGTCTTTACTTCTTCTCTCTTTCGAATTAGTGAACCTTCTTGAAATGCCTTTCACTTGGTCAAGCTTGCTTCTTCAAATCGTCGGTTTCTAGGCAAATGCTCGGGTATATAGAAAAAGGGCGTAGAAACGTCACTTTCCCTACAAAACAGGTTAGAACACAGGAATTCGCCTAGAAGACGATATTAGCTCATAAAGTGGCTTAACAAAGCACAAATGACATACAAAACCGAGCTAAATTGGGGGTTAAAACCATACAAATATTCACTTATCAATTGTTTATGAAACAAATTGAGATAAGAAGAATTTGTTAATTGTAATCACAAAAGTTGTTGATTATATTAACTATATTTTATTTGACCCATTTATACACATGTAATTATGAATTACTAGTCAATTTGTTAAATGTAATTTATGAGATACGACATGATATTTAATTTGTTAAATATGCATTAAAATATCTTATGACATGTTACATGCTACATGAAATACCAAATTCCAAATGACAAAATGTGAAAGATAAAATGAAGTCCATATTAAGTGGGTGTGCCGTTTTTGTGGGCATGTTTTAGGTTGTTGTGATTATTATTTTATTTGTTAAAACACAATCATAATGCCTAGATACCTATGTCATGGCCTAGTATTTTGATAAGAGCAAAAGTGGAAGCATGCTTGGGACTCCCCAAGGGCATGTGTGCCGGCCATCACTCCACCCCACCCATATGAGAATAAGTTCTCATTTTTTCCAAATGAATTCATTCTTATGCTTATCTCCTTATCCCACTACAACATCTCTCATAAAATAAGTTTATGAAATTTTTGGTTTGAAAATCTAGTATTACATTCATATTACTATAGTAGTAATATAATTAGTATTAGATTAATGATTTAAGGTATCTAATAACATTGTATAGTGAACAATATTATTAGTATTAAGGGTTTGTCTTGGGTGCAATCAAGAGGAGTGTTTCTACATTAGAAACTCGGAGTTCATCCCTCACATATTAGCTCAGAACAAGAGTAGGAAGGAGTCCTATCTTGTGCCCAAAATTGTTTATATTCAATGTAAGGAACAATTTCTTCTTCCTTCTTTGTATTTTGTTATGCATGCATAAGATCTATATAGTTTAAGAGTAAACTATTAATAAAATGATATTAGAAATGTCTAATATTGAGTTTGAGAAACAAACATTTTATTCTTGCAATATGTGATGTGTCAGTAGATAAATGGAGTGAGACACAGAATGACACACAAAGGTGTGACAAAAGATCCTTACTGACTCAAAAGTACTCCGTATATGTTATCAATGAATTGGATTGCGGAAGTACATGTTGTTTGGGTGTTTGGTAACAACAAGGATCCTCTGTCCTGTTAATCTTTGAATAGTAAATAATACCACTAGATTGGACTGAAAGGATTATATTAATCGGTCAAGCATGAGACCACACGAAATGTGAAAAATGTATCAACCCGTTTGTCAAACTCCCTTGGTTAAATAGACAAATACATGCATCAACATAATGTCATATATGACAATCGAACACAATTAACGACGACAGCATATATATGTATACGGTATACGGTATACGGTATACGGTATACCTATATCTTTGACATACCCTACATTAACAACCTAATACTCGGAATAAAGTTATGGCTATTGACGAATAAACCCACAAATGCAAAATTATTGAATAAAACCTCTAACAATACTTTATTAACGTATAAACAATGAATTGGTATGTATAAATTTGATGAATTATGATTATTAGCTTTATTGGTAACCATATTATTATTATTATTATTATTATTATTATTATAGTGAGTGACGAAAATGGCAACGATGACCATAGGGGCACGGGACACCGGTGAGGAGCATACGGCACACTTGAGTTTTGTACCGTGGGTGCCTTATAATGGGCCGGAGCTCCGATAACCCGTGGGCGAAACGGCAATGTTGTCCATAAGGGCACGTGCTTGTTTCTTCCCACTTATTGCATAACTCCGTCTTGTGCATGCCTTGGTTGTACACTTCCATTTCCATAGCCTTTTCTTCATCTCTTCGCATTCTTAGCCTCTACATACCATGCAAAAATTTAGTCATTACAAAAATGTTAAAAACTACTCCCTATGTCCCGCTCATTTATTTAACTTTTTATTTTATTTTAGATTGTCTTATTCATTACCTTTCTATATTTGTAAGGCTTTGAATGAGCAATTTGATCAATAATTACCCAAATCATAAATGCATTACTCTCTACTTGTCATCCAATAATATCACCCATAAATGGTCCATTTATCTTTCTTTGGTCTTTATGTCAAAATTAAAGGTAAATAAATTTTTAAAACCGAGGGAATAGTACATACATATTATAATATTTTAATCTGAATATACTTAGTGCATCCACTCTAATTGCAAATTATCTTCTTATTTGGCTTTATCAACAATTTTTTTTTTGCGAAAACGGAGCGTTATATTAAAGTTCAATAATCAAGTTTAATGAGTACAGTACGGTTTTTTGTACATTTTTTGAGATAACCATTTTGACACAATTTTTATTTATATATATACCACGCCCTTTTCGTTTAGTAAATATTTTGCAATTTTTTTTGAGAACTTGAAATATTGTATTGTTATGTAGTTTTTATTAGTTTAAATCACATTTGAAAACGTTTTTAAAATTTGACCACAAACGACAAGATGGACGAAGTTGTATACTATTATCGTAGTACTCCCTTACATTCATCAGATTCTTGGCATTTGCTTTTATTGCGGATTTGTAAGTCCTCACATTCAGCATATACAGAGTAACTTTTAAGGATACTTATGCTGCAGTAACCATTCTTTTTGGACCCAAAAAAGAAACCATGAACTCTATTAAACATATAAAAAAGGTAAAGGTAAAGAATATGATAAATAGAAGGGAGTATATAATATTTTCATCAAACTATTGTATAATGAATTAATGATCGCAAAAGAATGTCAAATCCTTGAAGGGGTAATAGACAAATTTGTGAATTTGTATCGGTATTTTCTAAATGAATTTAAGCAATATCACACGATTTTTTGGGTAACAATGTGATACAAATTAAGACTGGACATGCTCTCCCTTTCACGTGTATTAAGTGAGGGCAGTGACACAATTCATTTAGTTTTGTTATATTGGACTTCACAAATCACAATGCACGACTAGGGCTGGTAAGACCGACGGGCCTGGAGGGTCGGGTTGGGCCGGGCCGGATGGGCCATGTGGTGTGGGGGGGGGTGGTGGAATCGGGCATGGGACTGGCAGTTCGGGCCGGGAAAGGGAGGGGTTTTGGGCGGGTAGTGGTCAGGCTGGGCTTTGGGCGGGTCGAGCTAGGTAAGGGGGTCCCGAAACCCGCCCAAGTTAGTGGCGGGTCGGGTCGGGCAGGGGAGTGGCCCCAAAGTGCGGGTTGGACCGAGCCGACCCTTAACTTTGACCAGCCTTATGCACGACTACTATTCGCCTATGCAAGGAGGGACTTGTCAGTTGTCATATAACGAATAGGTTCAATATGACTAGGAAAAAAAATAAAGTATACATAGAATATACGAGATGGTAGTTGTCAATGAAAGAGAAAGAATTTGAGTTACTCTCAAATGTAAGAGTCTAATTAAAAAACATACTCTGTATCATACAAAAATTATATAGTTATTTACTCCATTTTGCTTATTTGTTTACAATAACAAGTGGACATAATCCTATTGAGAAATTAAATTACTCATAAAAACCTTCCAATATAGAGATAAACAATTAAATAAATAGTAGGTCTTGCTTGCGACGGATCGGATCTTGCGACGGGTATTTTGTGAGAGGAAATGGGTAGAGGGGACAAGGTGGGCACCCCCATGTGCTTCTCCACTCACCCTTGATGGGTATTTTGTGAGAGAATATGGTATCCGTCTTAAGCTTGCGACGGATAGTGTCCGTCACAAATGAGAATTTGTGTTAAATAAAACACCCAAACAAAAATAGTAAACAATTGGTCGGAATGGTGGGAGAATATAGTCAATTATTAATCTTTGTTCGAATGTCCTGTACATGATTAGAAGGCTTGAGTTTTGACAATTATCAATTACGGATTTTTGTTTTTGTTTACAAGGTTATTTACTAAACTAACTATAATTAGTAGATTATAATGAAAAATTTGAGCTTATATGTACATTTTATGAGCTTTATTAAAAAAAATATGAGCACCTTTATATAAATGTTAAACTCAAAAATATTATAATGAAACTCAAAAATATTATATATAAGTTCAATTAAATATTAATATTGATATCTAAAAAATTAAAATTTAACTAAAATAATTTAATAGCTCAAAAGATTGCATATAAGCTCAATTAAATTAATATTGGATAAAATGCTCATATACATCTAGTTGTATGGTTTTATTTGTGAACTAAATACTACGGAGTACTATTTGTTATTTTAGTGCACAATTGCACATCTTCTAATTATAAAGGGAAAACTACCCCCATTGCACCACCTCTAATTATCCAGTTCATGGATTATACATCAGAGATAGTACATCTGATCATATATTTTCTGAGTTTTATTTTAAAGAATTTGAGTTTTTATTATAAATTTGTTGAGCATATTTACGTGAATATTAAGATAAAAAAAATACAACATTGCTAAAAAAATATACTTATAAATTAAATTAATACATTCGAAAAAATTATAGGTATGCTCAAAAATTACAAGAATATGAGTTAATACATTCGATGTAAAATTCTTTTTGTGCCAGTTATCGGTTACATTACTATTTTTGATGTTATTTATCTATTTGAAAATATGTCTGTTGCACAACCAAGCTGCTACTTTGATATTTGTCACTTTTTTGAAATTATTTACGAAATTTCATCTTGGACTAAAGGAGTTACTTTAAGTAGCGGTTTTCTCTCAAACCAAATAAAAAAAAATGAAAGAGTAGATGACCATTTGTGGTTCTACTTAGTGAATAACAAGTGGATAATAGTCTCATTGAGTGATCAAATTATTATTAGAAAATCTTTCAAATATAAAAATGACAACAATTGACCGAGACAATCTAAAAAAAAATATGACAACAATTGACCGGGACGGATGGAGTAACCAACTGCATGATATAATAAATTTCAATAAAAAAAATACAAATTAAAGAAAGTAATTAAAACAAAAAAAACACTACTTACCGTTCCATTAACATTTTGAAATGGACGTAGAAGGGTAGTCGATGTAGTGACAAGAGGAGTAGAAATACTAGTAGGAGTTGAAGCTGAAGAATTTACGAATTTGAAGTATCTTGGAGATCGAATAGATATGCTTTTAGGCATTGAGAACCTTTCCTCATGATCGTTAATCACACTTGTTGGACTATTACTACCAATAATATTATCAATATTATTATTATTATTATTACTACTACTACTACTATTATTATTATTATTAGCCGCATTAAAAACAACCACATTATGGCTATTTCTACCAACAATTTGTTGCACCGATGACGTATGAAGCCGGTTTAGGCGAATAATAAGATCTTCGTTGGCTAATCGAAGCCACTCGTTCTCTTCTTGGAGGGAATTAGCCTCTCTAGTGAGTTCACATACGCGCGTGGTGGCTAGCATGTTTAGGACGGAAAAATTAGGATTATAATCATCACTATTATCCATGGTAGGTTATAATTTATGAACTTTGGAGTTATTATTATTATTACTATGATATGTTGATCTTATTTGATTTATGGACCATATATATGAAAAATTGTATGCACTTGCAAGGAGAATAATATAGTATACAAAAGTTGCTTAACATGGAAGGAGAGGGAAGTTGGAGGTGACGTTAAGACTTGCTTCAATTGTTGGGTTAATCATTAGGGTTTGGGAGCTTTTTTTTTTTTTTTATGTTGAATTTGATTTGATATAATTTAATAAGTTAGAAAAATAAAAATGGAAGAGAGGGTTGAGGGGTGGTGGTAACAAACGATATAATCATTTGATTGCATTGCTTGTTGTTCACAATTGTAACTAATCGGCTAGTGTACCAAAAACAAGCAAAATCTATTACTACTTGTTTGATTTTGATCTCAATGTATTGTTAGTGTGTAATGTGTGTATGGTACACTAACCATGTTTCAAGTTTGGTAGCCTGTTTGGTTTACATTATTCTACATTTTGGTGGCATGAGATTTCATACAAATTATCTAGGTTGACCAATGGAATGTGACTATGTGAGGATTGTGCATTCTACAATGTTTTAATTTTGTACCAAACGCAAAGCATAATTTCATTTTTCTTTTACTAAAATAAAATAAAGTCATATACAATACAAATTCCGGAGTATTGGAGTCCTTAAAACCACTCGAAAGCCAACTAGCAGAACGAAAAGTACATGAGACGAAAACAGAACGCTAAGAAGACATTTCTTGTGAGGAGGATGATAGTACTCGTCGCAGTGGAAAACATATGACACCTTCCTTTTAGCTGGCGTAGCCACAACGTCTATCTTGGTTTCCCCTGTGTACACTACAAAAAATACACGGAACACTGACGGAAAACTTTTCCCTCAGAAATTCTGGGAAACTGACAAATTTCTGACGAAAGAACAGTGTTAGTGATGTATTTTTTTCGCCAGTTTCCCATGTTATTTTTGTAATGGTACATGACTACTTCATCCTTCTTGATGCTCCTGCAAAGAAAAAGAGAAAAATTGACGAAAGTCGAAATTCTACCCCTCAGGTTAACACTAACTATTGCTCGGGTCACTCCATTCAGTGGCGAGAAGAAACCCCTTGGTGTCTACTCTTCTTGTTCTTACTTTTATTACCTGCTACAAACTCGAGCTGAACCGTAGATACCTTGCTAATGACTTGAACAGAGTTTGATGATATCCATTTCTTTTTAATAATTTGAAAAACTTGCTCCTGTGTCACGTCATCATTCTTGAGGTCAACAACGTGATCTTGAACTTGCTACTTAGGAAAAGGAGAAGAAATGGGAACTTATACTTGCCCTGAAATTTCGTCTAGGGGAGTTCGCGCCGGGATGGTTTTAAACGTAAGGGGATGGACCCTCATGAAAACATGGATCTAGGGTGAAAGAACTTCAATTTTTTTTGCCTTGCATTAAATTCTCGTAGCCTTGTGACGAGAGATTTAGTTTGTTTTTAGGTTTCTTTTTATTTGAAAAGGAAACTGTCGTGGGACTTGTCGAGGAAATACCGGAGGTATAAAATTTATCATCAGCTAGCAACAGTGGTTTTGCTTTATAAAATTCGTCGAGATCGTCCATGGTACTATGAGGACTATTTTGATCGCTGCCCGAATTATTACGAGTCGCAGTACCAACCGCATTATTGATCAATCACACATTACTACAGAAAGCAGCATGACATTTGTCATGCACGTCATCCAAAAAAAAGGTTTCTTAATTTTATTGAAAGAGCCCAATGGATGGAAAGGAGGAGCAATTCTTTTCCCATGGATTCACTTCTAATTTGTCTACTAAAGCAACAAGCTCACGGTTAGCATCTTTATTATTCGGATCAAGTTATAGAGCATGATAAAAATCCTTTAGAAGACTCTGTAAAGAGATTCGTATGCGAAAACGCTAACCCTCTACGATATAGTATAGGGCCTTCACATTGCAAGGGTCAAAATTTAAAACCAATTTGCAGTAACAACGGACTTAATTATAACGTGAGAGTTTTAGTTCACACTCTGGAAGGTTTAGGACAAAGGAAAGAGCCATGGAAGAGGTAGATTGCTGGTCATGAGAAGCCGATGAGCCAATAAACCAGAAAAGATTAAGTGCAAGTTTGTAAGGCTGACTGCTAGAGAAATATTTCATTTTTTGAAAAAAGAATTTCCTTTATCTTTCATCATCTGAATGATGAAAATAGATGGCTCCCCCATGCTCATGACCCACCCAAGTAAATAATCATCCTCCAAGCCAAAGTCGTAGAAAATAAACAACTCACTAAGGTTGAAAAGCAGTCATTGATGATCAATTGAAGAGAAAACATAAAGTCAAAGTAAACGATGAAAAACTCCACGTGGTTTATACCCCACCAGCATAAACAATTTAACCCACTTGGTTTTCAAAACAAAAATCAAAGGCCCCAACAAAATAATGCTTCAATCAAAGCTACCAATACTTACTAACAGAATCAACCATTTCAAAATCAAGGCCAACCTACTACCCAATCAAATGACTCTAACATGAGTAAAACTGAATCCATGATGTTGCAAGTAGTTCAAAAGCAAGACTCAATGCTGGCTCAGTTCCAAAAAAAGTGACCAAGCCAAAGATGCAGCCATCAAAATGCTTGAAACTCAAATGGCCCAATTGGCAGCTTCAAATACACAAAGAAATCCTGGTCAACTCCCACCTCACGATGAGCAACCAAGAGACACCGTTGTGGTACACGACGGGACCACAGACCGGAACAAGCATAGTGATACGCATTTGTGGAGTCGCCACCAATTTTTATGGGAAATTGGAATCGTTCGAATACTTTATGCCACGCCAAGACTGTAACACCCGCAAATGTACCCTATTTTTATATTAAAAATATTATACGGATACTTTCCAGCGAAATTTTAGTTTTGGTGTAGAATTAAATTTCCCGTGTCTAACTTAGAAAATCCGAGTTCGTTTTCGGACTCTACTCGAAATTTCGTGTGAGTTACACCTTAAGGCGAATTTTGGGCTTTTTCCCTCAACTTTTTCCACTCCCTCACCTTATAACCCTAAGGCCCTCATTTGTCCACTCATCTTCTTCACTCACCTTTTCTTCCTTATACAAACCACCAAAACCCTAAACTCCATTTATGAATCAATTTGGATTCATCACTACTCCTTCATTACTTACTCAAATCCGTTAAGTTTCGTCTTAATCTTTCCCTCTCATCGTCCTCTATCTTAATTGGTAATAAAATTACCGTCTTTCTCACTTTTCAATTTATCCGTCTTTCTCAAAGGTGAATTATATTCATCTTTTGTCTTCTTTTTATAGGTGGAGACCTTCAAGACCCCGACAAAGGTTACTATCTAGTGGAGGAAGGCTTAGAAATCGATTAAAGACGCGAAAAGGTAACAGTGAAGGGTTACTCGATATCAATACGTGATTTAATGTGTTTTTGATGTTAGTAAACGCATTTAGAATAAGATGATTATTCATAGGATTTGTGTTGATGATAGTTATTATTTGTTGATAATTGTTATTAAGTATTGATGATTGATGATGATAGTTGATGTTTGTTGATGTTTATTGGTGAAGTAAAGATGATTTCGTGCATATGTTGTTGGTTTAAATCACTCGTTGTTGTTAAACTTGTGTGTGAATCTATTTTGGGGAAGACATGGTTGAGTTTAGAACAAAAAACGAGATGTCTCGACCCAAGTCACGGTCGTGAAACTCATGTCACGAGCGTGAAATAAGAGGCAGACCCAATGCCCTTGCGTAACAGACCTTTCACGAGCGTGACATGCAAGTCACGAACGTGAAACTCATGTCACGAGCGTGACATATAAGTCGCGGTCGTGACGACTGCAGTTTTCACTGTACTGACTCCTTTTCGTAAAATGATCATACCCCCTTCGTTACTTGCTTGTTTTGGGTTTGTGGCCTACCGTTGGAACCGTAAGAGGATAAACTATCACCTCCACTTGGAATTTCTGCATTTGCATGTCTAGAACTCTAGTTATGACCGTTTGAAGTGGACCCTTGTTTTAGTTAGTTTCCAAACTTGTTGTTTTGATATAAGCAGGGGCGTCTTAACAATAATATAGGCCCGGTGCACGGCAACAAAATGAGGCCCCAAAAATTACTTAAGAAACTTTATATAAGGCATAAAATATATTGTCGATTTTCATTCGCTAAAAAACAAAAACATAGAGGTAATAATTGATAACATCATCTATTTATTCAAAACACTTATCAAGGGCTCCTGCTTGGGATCGAGTTAACTCTTCTGTCCGCCTTTTTTTTTTTTTTTACGTTTTTCTGATCCAGAATCAAATTTTCTTATTCTTGGTGGCATCGTAATAAGCAAATACAAAATTACAGAGTATAAGGGAAAGAAACAACCTTAAATAGCAAGTTTGAGAATTTGACTGAATTCATAAACTCCCAAGTTTAATCAACCAAACCTGAACAAAAAAAATAAAAAACACATAACTTAGAATAATTGAATTAAATTTAAAATATAAGAACAAATTGACAAGATTAAATTCACTTGGTCAGATGATTGAAATTAAGCACTGCAATTCACATACGACATTGAATATTTCAACGAATTATAATATAATTGCTAAACAAATAAATTAAAAACAAAAAACTTCATAAAATTAAAAGAATAAATTACCTGAGATAGTGAGATTCTCCTTCAATAATAAATTAATAGATAGAACTTTTGTTAGATGGGTAAATAGGATAATCACTAATCTGATTAAGAGAACAATTGAAAGGATAGAAGTAATTATTGACTGATTAGTGAGTTTGGGAGACATATATACTTGGAAAATAATAACGTTTACAGTATTAATTTGGGAGATTATATGGGGATATAAAAGCTATCTTGGGAAGGAGTAGAGAAGTTTAAGGGATAGATTATTTGTATCTTAGTCAGAGGTTATACGTAGAAGTTTCAATTTCTTTTTTTTTTTTTAGAGAAAGCAAAGTTTTGGGCTCAAAATTTGGAGGCCCTGTTCCTGGGCTCTGGCTGAACCTGCTTTGGGCCGCCCCTGGATATAAGATCTATGTTTACTATTTATTATGTTTCTTAAACTTGGTCTAATGCTTATGTATCATGTATTGATTCATGTTTATCATAGTTACATTTATATAATGCCCTATTCTCATGCTTGGTGACGGTTTTTGATATGTCCCCCTTTGAGTCGGTTTTACATATGTTATGGTTTGAGCACTATTGTTATGTGCTTTGTACTCTCATTCCCCCTGCTACCTCTTCGTTTGTAAGGCTGGAATGTTGGAACGAGTAGTGTATCCTTACTGCTTAATTGTATGTGTTAGTGGGCATATGACGACGTTGTTGGGAGGCGAACGCTTTGCGTTGATCGACCCGGCCGTCAAATGTTGTATACTTGCGAGGTGGTGTCATTGCATGTAGCGTACCGCTTGTTATGATGCTTGTGCTCTTTTCCGCCTCTTTCGTGAAGGTTGACCGAATTTTGGGTACTCGGCGTCTATGATTGACCGAGTCTTGGATGCGAAATGTTTATCGCATGTCGAATCGGAAAATGTGATTCCGAGAGTCTGGCCAGGTTTAGACTAGGACCGTATTATGATCGTCGTTCTACCAGGAGGAAATTAGTCTACATATACGAAATGTATTGAATCGTGTATGCGTTCAGGGAAATGTCTTATCCCGTGGATGCGATTTTAATCATACTTGCCATGTACACGGTGCTAGTGCGTGTCATTTACCGTGAGAGATGTTGTCAACGTATTGTACGTTTGAATGAATGATTATATGATTGATTATTTGTGATCGTTGGATGACTTGGCATGGTTTGTTTGTCGAGTCTCAATCTTATCAAACTTATGCCGCTAACGGTGAGATGCAAGCCCTAGTGTGTGTATGGTTGCCTAAGAGTGTCATCCCCGAGTCTATCTATAGTATGATGGTTACAGATTTTGTACTTCATGTGCTCTTATCTTTATATATTGAATTGCCTATTTATCCTTCTCGTATTTCACATGTATATTTATATATGCATGCTTCTACTTTCGTATTACCGTTTAAGTATGTTTATTGTGATATGGCTGGGAGAACCCGGAGTTACTCCCCACTGACTGTGGCGTTCATGTTTTTCATGGACGAACATGTTGCTTGATTGGATGGCTTTTTGCTTGTGGTATTTTGGGTTCGGGTGTGAGCTAGCGGGCGTTGGCCTGGATGAATCACCTCTAGACGTTGTTTAGCTAGTTGCTAATAACCTTGTTACTTGATAACATTTTGAGAGACTCCGTCTCTTTGTAGTATATTCTACTTTGGTTTATAATTATTTGACATTCCTCGTATTTTATCTTAGCATGTAAAAAGTTTTAAAAACACCGTATTTTCCGCTATATAAATCACATGCTTGTTATGTTTTATTTCCGCATTCTCGAGGGTTGTCACAAAGACACAAAGTAATGACATGAACACTAAGAACTCGTTACCCTTAGCATTCTATGTCTAGAATGACTCTCGTGGATGCCAATGAACATAGATGTTTATAGAGATATAGAGTAAGGGGCGAGGATACGTATTAGGAAGCTCTTTAACCGAACACCTAATTCCACCCAACTCGATAACAACCTCTACTAATGATTAGGGAAATCGTTCGTATTTGATATGTTATCGATTGTATGCATGCAATGCAACATCCATAATTTAATCCTAGCATGTGAACTATACTATGTCGGTGAACATGTAATTTAGCATTCAATTATGTTAGTTAGGAATTTAGGATTAATTGCATATGAAAGAGCAAGGTAAAATCATCCAATAAGTACAATAAATAAAACTAAACAAGATTACAAGAAAATTACAAAGATTACATGATCTATGTCGGAAATATATCCAAAACAAAGGTTTGAAAGAAAAGAAAATAATTTGACGGATTAGCAGTGATATTAGAGTTAATAGTTGATTAAATATATAACTAAAGCTACGTCGAAACGATAATGGAAGTTCACGGACACAAACCAGACCATAACAGGCGCAGCAGCAGGCGCGTCATCTGGAAAAGGCGCATCACTTGTTGTTTTTGTTCTTGAGTTGGAAGAGGCGCATCACCTGTTGCTTTTGTTCTTGAGTTGGGTTCTGGCTGTGAAGCCAGAATCGCAATCAGTTAATGTTCGTTTGTGTATTTACGATTTATTGTCGATCCAAAACTCGAGTGAAAGTGATTTTAACATATTAATTACTACAATTAATATCAACAACGAATCCAAAGATTTGATATGAACGAATCGAACCTCTAAAACCCAAATTTGATTCAAACACGAAAACCCGCTAATATCGAATTATTAGGGATCTAAGCCAAAACAAAACGTTTATGAAAGAGAAAAAAAGAAATACAATAAGAAAATCGCAGGAACCAAAGGAAGAAGAAGAAGAGCAAGAGCAGGTAGCCTCTGGAAGAGGCGCAGAAGGTGTTGCGACTCTTCAAAGAGGCGCGAATGCTTCTGCGGTTCTTCTCGACGTCTGACCACTACTAAAAAGGTTTTATGAAAAGAGTTTACTTTGAAATCGGGGCCTGATCACTACTCGCGTGCCTTTAAAGTGAGAACAGAGCTCTCCTTTTATTGTAGAAAACGTGAAAGAGTTGTAGAAAACGTGAGAGAGTTGTAGAACAACTCAAACTTTGGAAAGAACAGAGTGGGGAAGGCGCATCACCTGCAGGGTCATTTCCCCAAAGGATTTTACCACGGGAGAAAGATTACCACGAATCTATCACAGAATTGTGGTTGATCTATACTTCCATTTTAAAAGATAATATGAGATAATTTTATAAAAAAGATAGAATTTGAAATATATAATTAAATAGTCAGAATATTCCGCGCGTTCCGACTCGTAGTTTTAAAACGCTTTATAGAAAATAAAGCGGTTTTCGACCAAGACACCAAATAAACTCTAATGACTGTGAAAACAACAGTACCGGCGCATAGATGATGACCAAGGGGGTAGACACAAGTGTGTGAGGTATCACTTGACGATAAATGTAGCAGGAGCTAGGGGTAAGGGTCTTTCATTTTACATGTCAAAGGAACATCCCATGGGACTTTCTAAAGCCATGAGACAATTGGATGCAATCCAAGAACAAAATGCGCCAAGTTCAGGGAAAATAAGCTTAGCATTCAATTTCAGGAAACCTAAACTGATCCCAGATGATCATCAGAATTGGGTCAACTTCAATAACTCATATCTTGAGTTCTACATGGTGGAAATTTTAGTTCTTTATATTTTTGGATTCTTGAAAGAGTCCTCTTTCATATGGAATTGGAATCATCAAGTTTCATTGAGTAGATTTTGCACAACAAACCTTCAAAGACTGGCATACATGGTGCATCTCGTTTTCTGACAAAATGACCTGTCAACACTCAAGGCTGTATAACTCAACATTGGCTGGATAGTTTTGGTTGATTCCTTTTGGATATAAAAGATAACTTCATTAGCTTTCATTTGAGTCATCATGAGAAATTTTAATTGACCATATGAAGGAGATATGAATTTTTGAAGTTCATGCTGATGTACAGGAAAACTACAGGATATTCAGAATTGACCTGTTGTCACTCAAAGGCTTATAACGGAAGTTCCAGGAACTGTTTTTGCATGATTCTAAATGAAGAAGGAAGCTAACTCATTTAGCTTCAATTTGGCTACTCATGGGTCTTCTAAATCTATCTGTGCTGAAACCTAGAGCCTCTGCAAGATGCTCCTGAATGCTGAACTATTACAGCACATGCTATCAGTGACCTGTTTGTACTCAATCCTCAATATCTAAAGTTCCAGATATAATTTGGGTCTGATTCTTAGTGACATGAAAGCTAACATCTATATCTTTCCAATGAGCTATCATAAGTCTTCAAATTCATCCTGGGCTAAGAGTTATGAGGCCTGAAAGCCATGTCTGATTTCAGGATTGCTCTTGAATCTGTTTTGGGCACCTGTTTTCAGCAAAATCCCCTTTTGTGCCATTTCAAATGCATTGGTTACATGTTCAAGAGTCCCAAGCCCTAATCCTACTACTTAAGAGCCTAAGGAAGAAGTTTGCCTAGGATCACGTCTTCTAATTATGGATAAAATGCAGGATAAAGACAAGTCCAAGACACATGGGTCCAGGTGACAGCAAGTCAGCACCCATCTGTCCCAAGGCTGGTTTCTTTGCTCTTAATGGTTAGACAACTTTATGGGCTGTCTTTAAAGGCATCCTAACACCTTGTCCTCAAGGCATGGAAGCAGCTTAGAACATATCCCAAGGTCTCACAATCAGAATTGACAAAGAAGCTAAAAAACAAACAAGGACAGCTTTATTACTTTATGCTTTATGCTTTTGTTGCTTAGTCAGTTTTCTGTTTTGTATAGGCATCAAGGGCCACGAATTGTTGCACTTTTGGAGATGCATTTAGACCATTAGATGTGTATTTCATTGGCCTATATAAGCCATGCTTGTAACCTAAGAAAATCAGATTTGATTAATATGAAAAAGATGAGTTTTCTCTCAAAATCAACAAACTTGTGCTAAGAGCTGTAGTTTGTGCCAGGCTTGATAATTATCCTGTCCTAGGCTGTGGATAGTTGATCAATGTCTGTTTAGTAAGGGTAATTTATCTTTTGCATAGGTTGTAGATAGATTAAACCTGCTGTTAGTAAGTCTTAATTCTTCTTGTGCTAGGCTGTAGTTGAATTAAGCTTGCTCTTCTTAGTCATCTTACAAATATACCCGTGCTAGGCTGTGGTTATTTGTTAGATTACTTTGCTTATCCATTTATTTCACTTGTTTGCATCTTGTCAAATACCAAAAAAAATCCTCACAAAAAAGAGCCTCAAGTTACATTGTTTGTTCAAAAATCAATCCTTGTTTGAAGTATTGCTACTCTGATTCTAAACAGCCCCTTATGTTGTTTGTCTCAAGTTTGAATCCCTCAAAACATAAGAGACCCCTATCATTATGCTGCAAATTGGTTATCAGAGCTAGAATTAACATAAGTTCCATCTTGTGTTAGTCTTGTTTTAGCATCCTTGAGCATCAAAAAATTCAGTTTTGTCAAAGTTATTGCATTCTGATTTTTAACGAGTAAATCAGTAGCCATTGAGTATATTCCTCATTTTCTAAGTCCTAAGGTGAGGTATCATGAACATGTATCTATTTCCAAGTCATTGGCAAAAGCAAAAAAAAAACTAGAAGCCATAAGAAGAGTCGATGACAATGAAATGAATGTGAATGTTGCTACCCCTTATGACTCTTATCCTAAGGTGAAGCGTACTGAACTTGGCTCTCTTTCCAAGTCCTTAAAAAATGCTTTAAAGAAGCTAGGAACTTTAGGAAGGGGACATAGCAATTTGCTGCATAAAGAGGGTACAACCAGCATTGTTGGAGTTCCAAGAGGAAAAAGAAACCAAGAGGGAAGTGAAAGAAAATCCATGGAGAAGTTAGAAATGCTTGTTTCAGAAATGAATCAAAAAATGATGGAGTATATATATGGACTCCCATGAGCCTAAGCCCAAGGAGGTTCATTCCTATGAAGAAGAGTGTGTTAATCTTGCTCCCTCACCTCTCATAGAAGAAGAACAAGGTGACACCAACATGGTTACAACCCATGGTGAAAAACAAGAAGAGGATGTTGCTGTCCAAGGCCTAACTTTGAGCACTTATTTGAGTCCTTTGGACCTTTATGTGAATCAAAGGTTATGTCAACCTTTATGCTTGAGGATGGGGCAGCTCTTGGTGAAATCATATGGTCAAATTCAGTGGGGTACAAGCAAGGGTGAAGCAAGAAGAAGTACTTATTCTGGTTTATGCACAAAGGCTCAAAACCTGAACCTTAGCATTAACTACTGTTCTAGCTTCATAGTTGGCTGCTTGGGAGGTATAACATGTGTTCTTTCAACTCCACATTTTCATTTCTATATGCTATTAAGACTGCAAATCAACCTAGTACAGTTGGGAGCAAATTCATATAATGTTAAGGAGGGAAATGGATCACTTTAAACCTTGCTGTAAAATTCTGAAATTGCTGTGTTTTGAGGATAATATTATGCAATTACATCATGAGAGCTTGTTAGAATTACTTGAGATATCAAGAACATGTCCCCTACATTGTCTTGAAGGAGTATTAGGCATCTTGGTGATGTTTAAGTCAAGGCAAATGCATAAGAACATGAGCAGCCCCATGGTTGCATTTCTATGCTCTACTACTTGTGCCAATTCACTTTTTAATTTGAAGATGTGTGTGTTTGATGCTGCTATTCAATTCTTGCCAAGGAGTTTTGTGTTGGTCTTTGATCCTGGAGGATTCACTCACACTTGCTACTCCAAGATGCAGAAAATTTTTCTTCCTCTTATCAAACAGAATTTGAGGTCAAATTCTTTTGAACCTAGGGTGGTTGTAGTAGGAGCTAGGGGTAAGGGTCTTTCATTTTACATGCCAAAGGAACATCCCATGAGACTATCTAAATCCATGAGACACTTGGATGTAATCCAAGAACAAAATGAGCCAAGTTCAGGGAAAACAAGCTTAGCATTCAATTTCAGGAAACCTGAACTGATCCCAGATGATCATCAGAATTGAGTCAACTTCAATAACTCATATCGTGAGTTCTACATGGTGGAAATTTTAGTTCTTTATATTTTTGGATTCTTAAAAGAGTCCTCTTTCATATGGAATTGGAATCATCAAGTTTCATCAAGTAGATTTTGCACAGCAAACCTTCAAAGACTGGCATACATGGTGCATCTCGTTTTCTGACAAAATGACCTGTCAACACTCAAGGCTGTATAACTCAACATTGGCTAGATAGTTTTGGTTGATTCCTTTTGGATATGAAATATAACTTCATTAGCTTTCATTCGAGTCATCATGAGAAATTTTAATCGACCATATGAAGGAGATATGAATTTTTGAAGTTCATGCTGATGTACAGGAAAACTGCAGGATATTCAGAATTGACCTATTGTCACTCAAAGGCTTATAACGGAAGTTCCAGGAACTGTTTTTGCATGATTCTAAATGAAGAAGGAAGCTAACTCATTTAGCTTCAATTTGGCTACTCATGGGTCTCCTAAATTTATCTGTGCTGAAACCTAGAGCCTCTGCAAGATGCTCCTGAATGCTGAACTATTACAGCACATGCTATCAGTGACCTGTTTGTACTCAATCCTCAATATCTAAAGTTCGAGATATAATTTGGGTCTGATTCTTTGTGACATGAAAGCTAACATCTATATCTATCCAATGAGCTATCATGGGTCTTCAAATTCATCCTGGGCTAAGAGTTATGAGGCCTGAAAGCCATGTCTGATTTCAGGATTGCTCTTGAATCTGTTTTGGGCACCTGTTTTCAGCAAGATCCCCTTTTGTGCCATTTCAAATGCATTGGTTACATGTTCAAGAGTCCCAAGCCCTAATCCTACTACTTAAGAGCCTAAGGAAGAAGTTTGCCTAGGATCACGTCTTCTAATTATGGATAAAATGCAGGATAAAGACAAGTCCAAGACACATGGGTCCAGGTGACAGCAAGTCAGCACCCATCTGTCCCAAGGCTGGTTTCTTTGCTCTTAATGGTTAGAAAACTTGATGGGCTGTCTTTAAAGGCATCCTAACACCTTGTCCTCAAGGCATGGAAGCAGCTAAGAACATATCCCAAGGTCTCACAATCAGAATTGACAAAGAAGCTAAAAAACAAACAAGGACAGCTTTATTACTTTATGCTTTATGCTTTTGTTACTTAGTCAGTTTTCTGTTTTGTATAGGCATCAAGGGCCACGAATTGTTGCACTTTTGGAGATGCATTTAGACCATTAGATGTGTATTTCATTGGCCTATATAAGCCATGCTTGTAACCTAAGAAAATCAGATTTGATTAATATGAAAAGGATGAGTTTTCTCTCAAAATCAACAAACTTGTGCTAAGAGCTGTAGTTTGTGCCAGGCTTGATAATTATCCTGTGCTAGGCTGTGGATAGTTGATCAATGTCTGTTTAGTAAGGGTAATTTATCTTTTGCATAGGATGTAGATAGATTAAACCTGCTGTTAGTAAGTCTTAATTCTTCTTGTGCTAGGCTGTAGTTGAATTAAGCTTGCTCTTCTTAGTCATCTTACAAATATACCCGTGCTAGGCTGTGGTTATTTGTTAGATTACTTTGCTTATCCATTTATTTCACTTGTTTGCATCTTGTCAAAAACCAAAAAAAATCCTCACAAAAAAGAGCCTCAAGTTACATTGTTTGTTCAAAAATCAATCCTTGTTTGAAGTATTGCTACTCTGATTCTAAACAGCCCCTTAGGTTGTTTGTCTCAAGTTTGAATCCCTCAAAACATAAGAGATCCCTATCATTATGCTGTAATAAACTTACGATCTTTCATAAAATCGTTTCACATACCAAACATGCTGCCCAATCATCACTGGGTGGTTGGCGGAAGGTGTAGAACTGAGGTATCTACAACCGCCAATTTTATCACTCTGAGAAACAGTCTAAGTTACAAAGAAACACTCTTGCCAAAGGAAACTAATGAGGTTGTAGACAACAACCAAAATGAAGACCCTAAGAAAATGGACAATCCACTATTGTCACTGAAAAAGTAGGAGATGTTCCCCAAAGGAAAGATGATCAAGTGAAGGATCCAACTAAGATTCATGTCCTGTTACCCCACCGCCTGAGTAAAACACACAAAAAAACTCAATTCACCAAGTTCGTGGAAATGGTAAAGAACCTCCAGATAACCGTTACTTTTACCGAGTTAATTACTCAAATCGCTTCCTACACTAAATTCATGAAGGATATTTTGACTAGCAAGAAGACTTTAGACGATGTTGAAATTATAGCATTCACCGCCGAGTGTAGTACTCCTTTACCAAAAAAATTCCCTCCTAAGTTGAATGTAAAAGTCCATAGACCCTAATTAGACTAGTCTAATTAGTTTACCAAATTAGAAGTTAATTTAGTTATTTAAGATCTATGTAACATGCATGCAACATAAAGGCATTATAAATAAAAGAGTAGAAGTTTCCTTATAATGACGGTGGAAATAAAATCAATAACAAATTATTGACTTAAGAATTTCTACAAGCTTAGGATGATCCTCCATGAACCAAATCTCCAATATAGAAGATCTCCAAACAATTGCACCCAAGATGCCTCCAAAATGCTCTAATAATATTAACTAGATACTACTAAAATTAACCCTTGAAAATAATAATACTTGTGTTACTAACCCTTAGTAAACAATAGAAATAAAATTACTAACACTTAGTATATTTTGTTATTATATTAGAGAGATCTTTGAGAGATAAATAGATCTGAATATGCATGCAAAAGTAGTGTAGAAATGAGCAACAATTACCCATATAACATGCCCATGGCCGGCCCCCATAGTGTAGGTGAGGTAGAGTGTTGCGTTTGTTTTGCTTGCTTAATCATTACTTCTTTGGTTAGAGAAAAAACAATTTTCGAAAGAGCAAAAGCAGTTTTATAGGTAAGACAAAAAGCAAGACAATCACTGCTCTATTTTGTCTATATAAAACCGGTGTAACATGTTACAAATGGGTCCATTTTAATGTTTGATATTTGTCGCACAAATACTTGTTAATTATAACTGTTATATGATACAAATTTATAAATAGTGATACAAATAAATGAATAATATACACTCAACTATTAAGCGATATTGTACTATTATATCAATATATAACGGGCCCACAATGTCCAGTTAATTTATTTTACTACTCCTTCTAAATATAATTAACTAATTACCTCTACCTCACAATATATACAAAACCTCAACTAATTTAGTAAATTACCGATTAATTAATAAATTAAATCTTATTTAATTATATTAAAGTAAGATACAAATTTATCAGTCAATTATCGTATAATTGAATAAGGAACTTAATTGAATTTGAGTTCCAAACTCAATTTCTGATAATTAACTCTCATAACTGAACACATATCAATTATATGCAAGAGAGTAATTAAACTGTATCATATAAAAATAATTAGTTTTCTATTTGGATTTTATCCTATAGGTGTGACCGAAAATGATCAATTGATCACCGCCATCATACGACAATAACGTTAAACTCTAGTCAGCCAACCATTATTGATATACGTATATCAACTGACTAATATAGCCAATACATATCCCGGAGAATATTCCTTTAATGAGATTTATTATGCAGACGCACTGTTGTGGCGGACACCTACTCCAATAGAAAGAGCCTGATAGTTTTTCAATCCCTTTCACCATAGATAAAAGTTTATGAGACTTAGGTGCAAGTGTTAGTGTCATAGCATATTCAATATGTGAAAGACTAAATATGGGAGCTATGAAATTCACTAGTGTCACCTTACAAATGGCGGATTGTTCTTTAAAACAACCAATGAGAGTTTAAAGTAGGAAAATTTTTTATTCCCGTTGATTTTATCATTCTTGACATGGCTAAAGATTCACAAATACCAATAATTAGGAAGGTCATTCTTGCATACTGCAGGTGCGCTAATAGATGTCAAGAATGGTAAATTGACGCTGGAAGTGGGTGATGATAAAGTCAGTTATAACCTGAACAATGCCATGAAAAGCCTAATGCTAGTGGAATTTTGTTTTTTCATTGACGTTGTAGACTTCATTGTGGATGATTCATTGCATCGATACAAATTAAAGACCTTTGGAGGCAATTTTGTTGTTAGAAAATTTTGCAAATAATGATGGCATAGAAAGCATCGAAATTCGTGAGTTAGAAAAATATCTGACTGGGGAAGAACTCTTGCTGGAGGAAAGCCGGCAATTTATCCATTTGATCGACACATATGCGAAGGTAGAGGTACAAAAATATGAACTCAAACTCCTTCCCGTGAATTTAAAATATGTCTTACTTGATGCATGTGAAATGTGCCTGGTCATAGCCAGTGCCTCCCTTAATGAAGGTCAATTATCTTCCTTGTTGAGTGTTTTAAAAACACACAAAAGGGCTATAGGTTACAAACTGGTTGATTTGAGGAGTATAAGCCCCAAATTAGGAATGCACATAATTCACTTAGAAGAAGGTAAAAAACCATGTGTTCAAGGTCAGTGTCGTCTAAACCCAAACATGCAAGAAGTAGCGAAAAAGGAAGTCATGAAATTGTTAGATGTAGGAATCATTTCTGCAATTTCTGATTCTAAATGGGTTAGTCCAGTCCAAGTAGTCCCAAAGATAAAAGGGGCAACTATAGTCAAGAACGACAAAAATGAACTTATCCCTACCATAATCGTCACGAGGTGGCACATGTGTATTGACTATATGAAGTTGAACCAATCCATAAAGAAGAACCATTACCCTGTGCCTTTCACTGACCAAATGTTGAAAAGATTGGCCAGTCATAAATACTTATATATGTTACTTAGATGGATACTCGAGATTCTTTCAAATACCCTTTTATCCTGAGGACCAGGAAAAGGCAAATTTCATCCGTCCATATGGTACACTTGCTTACCGTAGGATGCCTTTTAAATTGTGTAATGCACCTGCTACCTTCCAGCAGTGCATGACTATCATCTTTTATGACTTTGTCGAGTCAATCATGGAAGTTTTTATCGATGATTTTAGTATCTTTGGCACTATATTTGATGATTGTCTGGCTAATCTGTCAAGATTCTGGGAACGATGTGACAAAGTCAACTTGGTTTTGAATTGGGAAAAGTGTCACTTCATGGTGAATGAAGAAGTGGTACTTGGCCATATCATATTTGAAAGAGGACTAGAGGTGGACCGCGCTAAAGTCAAAGTGATTGAACAATTACCCTGTAATATCCGGATACTTTGGGGCCGCAGAGGAACCTTAGGATGCATGAGAGGACTCCCGGGTTTGATAAATCTACTTAGGAGTGAGGTATGACTATAAAGTGGACCGAGTATAACCTATACTAGACCTAGTGGAGTTGTTATAATGTCCGTCTATAGAAGAGTCATCTTCAAATTATTATAACTTGAGATCTAGACATGAGAATGATGTGATTCAAATTGGAAGTGATAGCTTGTCCTCTTATAATTCCAATGGTAGGTCACAAGCCCAAATGAACCAAAACAGGAGTAAGATATGACTGTTTTATGAAAACTGTTCATTGCTGAGAATTGCGTTGTTACTCGATCGAGTGGTTTGTTACTCGACCGAGTGGTCTAACTCTACCGAGTGGTCTGTTATCGACCGAGTACTGTCGGTCAGACGGGTTTAAAGAACCCTCAAACCCTTTCTTTTATTTTCATGCAATCTTCTTCCTTCTTTCTCCAAATCATCTCCCTTCTCTCTAAAACCCTCATAAATACATTTGTATAGGATTTAAGCTTGGATTAAGGGGTGACTCACCTTCTCTTTCATTCTTTCACCTTGTAAGTTCAGATCTACCATTTTATAGTCTTTTAAACCCTAACTTTTGGGGGTTTCTTATTGGGTTTTTAATTAGCAATTAGTATGTATAATATGGTAATTATTAGTGGGTAATAATAAGGGGTTTTGTGTTGTATTATAGTGTAGGACGATTTTTGATAGTTATTAGAGTAAATTAATAAACAGTTTCAATATATGGACCCTATTTTATAAACAATACCAACATAATCGATAATTCATAATCAGTACCAAAATATTAACTTTTATCTATGAATATCACCAACTCAACTTAAAATCCCATCTTAACCTACTCGAAAATGTGCACGAAACCATCAATCAAGTACAAATCTCAACTCACCCACTTCCAAGCTCTCTCTCTCTCTCTCTCTCTCTCACTCTCTCTCTCTCTTAGAAGAAAGCACTTGTAAAGTAGGAAAAAAACTGGAGTAAGAAGACGACTTGGTACCATTCATAGATAAAAGTTAATAGTTGGTACTGATTACAAATTATTGATTATGTTGGTGGTACTGTTTATAAAATAGGGTTCTTATATTGGTACAGTTTATCAATTTACTCTAGTTATTATGTGATTTATGTAGGATGAGACAGTTTTATGAGATGGAGACTTGGTTTTTTCGACCAGCCTGTTATCTTACGATTCCAACAGTAGGTCACAAGCCCAAATCGACCAAAAACGAGTGAGATATGACTGTTTTACGAAATCTGGTCATTGTTGAGAATTGCGCTGTTACTCGACCAAGTGGTCTGTTACTCGACCGAGTACTGTCGGTCAGATGGGTTTAAAGAAATCTCAAACCCCTTCTTTTATTTTCATTCAATCTTCTTCCTTTTCTCTCCAAATCTGATCATCTCCCTTCTCTCTAAAACCCTCACAAACACATTTATATGGGACTCATGCTTGGATTAACGGGTTTCTCACCTTCTCTTGTGTGTTCAGATCTACCCTTTTCTAGTCTGTTGAACCCTAACGTTTGGGGGTTTCTAATTGGGTTGTCTAATTAGCAATTGGTATGTATAATATGGTAATTATTGGGTAAAAATAAGGGGTTTTGTGTTGTATTATTGTGTAGGACGATTTGTGATAGTTATTATGTGATTTATGTAGGATGGGACAATTTTATGAGATACTTGGTGTTTTTTACTAGCTTATGGATTATGCTAAGAGGTAGGTTAATCCTATTCGGTTTCAATAAGTTTGGATGGTTGCATGTGCCATTAGTATGTTTTCATTGTATTATAACACGATTATTGGTGGTCAAATTTTGTTGATGAGAATCCATGATAACATGATAATGAGGAATGAATGCTTGTTGGTAATTAAGGTTTGGCTAAGTCTCATATGTGTTGGTGATGTATTAGACTATGATATTGGAATCTGATGACTCGTGGAGTCGGTAATTGGCATATATATAGTGTTATCTTGCATTATTTATTATGTTTGTCATGTATGTTGGAGGGCATGACGAATCGTGGTCGGTTGCTTGTTGTTGAGGAATCGGAAGGCGGTTGGGAGACCGTCTTCCCCTTGGGTTGCCTCTTGAAGCTTTCCATTTCAAGGGAGATGTGCACATTAATAGCTTGAGTATGGAGGGACTCGTGTGGTTGAGGCACGGCGTCTGCTGGCAGGGGATTCGGTTGGCTTCCGGATTCCGTACCACGGGTGTGTCCCGAGTTCCTTATTGTGATATGTGGTTCCCTTGGTGTGTCCTTAACAGCAGTGTGGTACTGAGGGTACGTTTGGGTATGTCTGGGTACCAGTTTGGTATTTAAAGTACGTCTGTGTGTGTCCCGGTACCTGTGTGGTGATGGTGTGATAATGTCTTGTTCATATTATTGGCATGTTGCATACTTAAATGTCGTGTCGTGGCATGTGTTTATTTATTGAAACAGACCGTGTGTGGTTATGTGTAAATTTTCATCTATTTCCAGGGGGGTCTGTGTTGGAGTAAGTGTTCTCAACAATAGTGCGATCATATAATTAAATCTCAATAATAAGAATTGAAAGGGATAATGAATATTATAGTCAACTGGTCAACATAAATCGGTAACGGTTGGCTCAATTGAGTTTGACGTTACTGTCGTATGACGGTGGTGATCAGTTGATCCCTTGAGGTCACACCTAAAGGACAATCCCCTAATCATGTACATTAATTAATTGTATAGCGATACAGATTATTTAATCCCTTAAATTGAACTAAGTTTATTTTGTAAGTGAGAATAACATCTTATGTTAATATGATTAAATAAGATTTATTTTAGTAATTTAAACGTTATATTACTAAGAATGCATTATGTTTATGAAACATTTGAGATAAGCAAAATTGGTTGATTATAATTACAAATTTTTGTAGATTATATTAACCAAATATGAGATGACCCATTTTATTTACATGTAACTATAAAATGTGACTTAAAATGTTAAGTCTAATTATTTGTTATCAAATTGCATTTAAATTGGTTAAATGAACATTTATAAGCTAAATTACATGCTACATGTCACATGTCACACTTGTGACAAATGACAAAATGCAAAAATAAAATGGACACCCATGTTATATGGGTGCACCGGTTTTAGTGGGTTAGGGTAGGGGTTTAGGTATTATTAGTTGTTCTAATTAAGAATTAGACACAATAATTAAAACCTAGACCTAGACTTTGAGCTAGTGTATTGTGAAGAACAAAAGCAAAAAAGCAAAACTCTTCCCCATGAGCATGTGTGGCCGGTCCATGTGTGCTAAATAAGGAGATGTTCTCCTTATTTAGTTAACACTTGATCTCATTTTTGTATGAGATGTTCTCCTTATTTAGTTAACACTTGATCTCATTTTTGTATGTACACTTATCTCTCTAAATCCCTTAATTCTCACACTAAACTCAAGAAGTTCATGCAATATTTAGAGTTCATATATTCTAATAAGTTTACTAGAGTAGTAAGAGAGTTATTAGAATTATATTAAGGGAGTCTTGAATATTATTCTAGAGTAGTAATATTTAAGAGATTAAGGGTTGTCTTGGTGCTACTAATAGGAGTGTTCTTATACTAAGAACTTGGAAGTTCATCCTTCTTATTTATTCTCAAGAACAATATTTGGAAGGTGTCCAAATATTGTGCCCATATTGTTCATATTCAATGTAAGGAAAAATGTTTCTTCTTATCTTTGTCTTATTTTGTTATGCATGCATAAGATCCATTAGTTTAATGAGTAAAATATTTATAATATGATATTAGAAATGTCTAGTATCGAGTTTAAGAAACTTACAAGCGGTATCAAGAGCTTTGGTTGTTGCATGCATAATCGATTTATACTTTTTTCGAGTTATTGTAACTTAAAGCAAACTAGTAATTTTTGTTTTATAAGATAAAATCACAAAGTCATTTACATTATAATATATTCTGGTCCTAATATGAATTTAGGTCATTTTGATGATTTATGGAAATTTATATTGCTCATATATGATTTTTAGTGTTTTTATTACATTTTAATGAGTAAAATGATGTTTAAAATGCTAAAAATAGTTAGACTTATCTTCTGACCTTGAAATTGTTACACAATATCACACATACATTTTACTTACTGTATGGAAAATTTCGTGTGAAGTGGACTTGTTTCTCATGATTTATGATTTGTATATGATAAAATGAAGTAAATAAAGGTCAAATGGTTAAAAATACTTCCGCTTTGAATCTGAATATGAAATTTTAGTATGTTGTCACATGCATGTTTTCCTGACAGTCTGAAAGATTTGAGGCTGATGTGATTTATCTAGCATAATTTATGAATTTTTAATGTAAAAATGGCATAAATAGTGACTTGTTTAGAAAATATAGCTAAATTAAATTTCATGTCTTGAGAAAATTATTACTGGTTGCTTAAATGTCCCAAATTTCAGATCTAAAGTTTAAAATTTAATATGATTATTTTCGCATGCTTTATGTATTTTATTTTATAAAACCGATAAAGCGCAACCGATTTTTCTCAAAAAACGATTCGATTAAACCTTAATTTTTTTACATTATGAGTGTCATGGAAATGTTCCAGAATGTAAAAAAATTTAAAATTCAAAATTCAAAATTATTGTAATTAAATTTGGATTTATTTGATTAAATTATGATTTTAAAGTCTAATTTTGAGCAATTATATAACAACAAGTTGAATTATCGTCAAAAATTGAGTGATGACTAATTTTTGAGTCCTAAATCAGTTGGGATAATTAACTTGGACTTAAATATGATTTAAGTATTGTTTGGTGATTTTAAGAAGTTATTATCACGCATTTCCGTAAAACCGGGTTATATATTATAAACCGTTAAATAGGGCGATTTGGCATTTAAATATGAGCATGTTTTATACATATTATAATGCTGCATTTTCTTTTATGAATGTCAGAATTTACTTATGTAATTTTGAATTATGTAATTTTTCCTTGTATGGCCTTAGTTTTAATCGATAATACCCGGAATGTAAGGGAATATTGATTCGGTTGTAATTTATTGTGATCTCGTATCACTTTTATTGTATTATTTTATTTTACAAATGTATAATAGGAAATTATTGTAATTTTATTATATGTTTTGTAATTATTTGTAATACCGGAGTTTCTCAAAGACGGTGCCATTCGGAAAGGAGTTCCGAGAGAGAGACGGTGACCTTGGGAGGCGTGCTTATGAAGTTCAAGGGACCAAAGAAGTTGGTTTCCAAATTTATAATAGATTATATAATTTTCTATTCTAGGATAGGCCATAATAGGATTTTTACTTTTATGCTTGCATGTTATTTAATATGTTTTGCATGCATTGCCAAATCGCCATAACATGACATGCATATTTTTATCGAGTTTTCGACCGTGTCAATTAAAATTATCGTTAATTTATCGTTTTAGTTCACTTAAACGAAATAGATAATAAATTGACATGACCTATCATAATAAATAATTGAGATCAAGCCTTACCAAATTGTAGAACCCATGAATCCCAATTTCGCAAGAAAGTAGGCTCGGCTCACCGGGGTGCTAAACTTGTTACGTTGGGTAAGTGGGGTAATAAAGGTTATTATTTCGAAATTTGGATTGAGCTCAACAGAAGTATTCGCGACCGTAGCCGCATGTGTTCCGGACTTAAGATAAATATTAAAGTAATATTATCGACCGAGAGTTCTAATGTAGAATCGATTAAAGAGTTAATCCACCGAATTATGTTAATGAGGGATGAATCGGCTTACCGTGCCCAAGTTGATATGAATTTGGATCTCGGAATCATTTATAATAGTTGGGTAGAGGTCACTATTTAAATGTTAAAACTTGTTTAAAATGTTTACAAGTATTTAAAATGATAAATGTTGACATTTCCGTTATGTCTAAAATGTAGTTAATATTGTTTATTCGCAATGGCAAATGCTAATTCATCCACCACCTCCAATGCTCAAACTCTCAAGAATGTCTCATGGCTTCGATCCTTCATGGATCGATGCAAGTTAGAAAATAATGGCGCAAATTTTGCCGATTGAGATGCGCAACTCTGTTTGGCTGCGGAGGCTGACGACAAGCTTCGTTACCTTACCGAAGCCTCTCCCGAAACACCTAATGAAAGGTCAACCGCCGCCGCAAGGCGAGCCTATAAGGCTTATCATAAAGAGTCCGCCGCAATCAAAATGTTTTGATCTTCTCGATGGAGGCCGATCTCCAAAGGAGTGCCATACAGATGAGCACGGCCTATGAGATCTATGTCAAGCTTGTGACCATGTTTTCACAAGCTCCTAGGATCATTCAATATGAGACGGCTTCCGCATTTTTCGACATGAACCTAAAAGAGGGCCAAAAAGTTATCCTTCATGTACTCAAATTGATTGAGCATGTTGCGACTCTTAAATTGTAAGGGGTGACCATTCCCGAACAACTCGTTATCGACCGAGTCTTACATTCCTTGGGGAAAATCAAAGCATATATGCAGTTTAGGGTAAACTACAATATGCAAAACATGAAAACATCTCTTCATGAATTGCACTAGATGCTTGTACAAGCCGAGAGAGACATGAGGCTAAATGTTAGCACCTCCAAGGATGTGCTGCAAATCAACAATAAGAGTAAGGGGAAGTTCAAAAGAAGTGGTAGCAAAGGGAAGAAGCCCTCAACCTCCAAAGGCAAGGGAAAGCTATTGAGAATAGCTCTCCCAAACCACAAAGAGGAGCCTCGACTGAGGACAAATACCATTATTGTAATGGTGTAGGGCATTGGAAGAGGAATTGCCCCAATTATCTAGGAGATATCAAAGCTGGAAAGATTGTTTCAGTTGGTAAATATTTATCCCTATAATTTATGTTATGATCTCAACTTTGGTATATAGATACGAGTTGTGATTCTTACCCTTTTTATTATAATTAGGCCATCCTAGAAAGGATAAAGGCAAACACAAGCAAGCCTAAGAAGGCTCTTCAAGGGAAGCTAAAGTAGCCACCCATGGTTGAAGACCTAAGGAAGCTTGGTCTCGAGATTGCCTCCCTTTTTGTTTGTATTATGGTTGTTTAGAACGTTTTAATTTCCTTGTTGGACATGGAAGATTTATTTTCAAGAACCATTGTTGTAGTTGAATATTTGGTGACTTGGTTTTCAACACAAGTCACTCGGTTTGTTGAAACTTTTTGTTCTAAAAACTTGTCATTATACACCACTTGTACTAATAACATAAATTGTATCGACTCATTATCATATTATGATGAGGATAAGGTGGCATACAAGGAGCTAGTGGTAGATCATTTCACCTAAATACCTATCAGTTATCATGATAACAAGTGGGAGCATCTTTCAAGTTAAAGAACACAACACTAGATAGAGATCTAGACATGTACGTAGATGAATTCATGTTATTAAGGATAACGTTGGATGGAAGAAAAAAGCAATTCACAAGGTTGGAATAAATGAATATATGGTATATTCACTACCCAATCCTTTATTGCATTTAATAAGATCGTCATGAATTGTCATAGACGAAATAAACTTTAGATTATATAATATGAAGCAATAACATTGTGTTGATTGTTCATATATGATAATCGCATTTATCGTTTGAGTCTCTAAAACTCGTTTTGTGCTTTGTTATATTCAAATGGGTTGTAGAGACAAATTTGAACCCCATTAAAGTGGACTATATTAACATAGCATTGGCCCTTAGTTGCTTATATGAGGTGACGTCTCCAAGTGACTAGAGTGTGATGCGATTGATGACAAGTTCAAGTGCCATAGGGTCATAAGGGATGACTTGTCGATCACTTAGACAGACTGTAAGGGACAATCTGTCGGGCAGTGACCGCTTATAGAGTTCTAGCAATACTTGTAGCCTGGTCGTGGCAAGAGCTACCATAGTATTCTTTTTGAGTTAATTCTTTGACTAAAGATTGTTCGCCTAAGGTGGCAGAGTTTCAGAGTGACTTTGATTTATGCTCTACAACCTTCGTAACTGGGGTCAAATGAGCATCTTTTGGGTCATGATGAGCTGTGGCTATTAGAAGGGAATAGTGCGATAGGATTTCTCCATCCCTTGTCAGGGTTGTTTTAAAATCTCAAGGCCACTCGAGGAGGAGTAAGCTGAAAATGCGTGGCCACGCTCGGAAGGTATCTATGGTAGATAATTCCGGTCAGACAGTTACTCTCCAGATCGAGGAAACCACTCATGAATTGATCAAATGCAAGTACGACCTGCAAGACACCTTGCAGTGAGTGGGAGATTATAATAGGACAAGAGAATTAGTGACACACACTTGTCTCGGATAAGTGGGAGATTGTTGGAGTAAGTGTCCTCAACAATAGTGCGATCATATAATTAAAACTCAATAATAAGAATAAAAAGGGATGATGAATATTATAGTCAACTGGCCAACATAAATCGGTAACGATTGGCTCAATTGAGTTTGACGTTACTATCGTATGACGGTGGTGATCAGTTGATCCCTTGAGGTCACACCTAAAGGACAATCCCCTAATCATGTACATTAATTAATTGTATAGCGATACAGATTAATTAATCCCTTAAATTGAACTAAGTTTATTTTGTAAGTGAGAATAATATCTTATTGTAATATGATTAAATAAGATTCATTTTAGTAATTTAATCGTTATATTACTAAGAATGCATTATGTTTATGAAACATTTGAGATAAGCAAAATTGGTTGATTATAATTACAAATTGTTGTAGATTATATTAACCAAATATGAGATGACTCATTTTATTTACATGTAATTATAAAATGTGACTTAAAATGTTAAGTCTAATTATCTGTTATCAAATTGCATTTAAATTGGTTAAATGCACATTTATAAGTTAAATTACATGCTACATGTCACATGTCACACTTGTGACAAATGACAAAATGCAAAAATAAAATGGACACACATGTTATATGGGTGCACCGGTTTTAGTGGGTTAGGGTAGGGGTTTAGGTTTTATTAGTTGTTCTAATTAAGAATTAGACACAATAATTAAAACCTAGACCTAGACTTTGAGCTAGTGTATTGTTAAGAACAAAAGCAAAAAGCAAAACTCTTCCCCATGAGCATGTGTGGCCGATCCATGTGTGCTAAATAAGGAGATGTTTTCTCCTTATTTAGTTAACACTTGATCTCATTTTTGTATGTACACTTATGTCTCTAAATCCCTTAATTCTCACACTAAACTCAAGAAGTTCATGCAATATTTAGAGTTCATATATTCTAATAAGTTTACTAGAGTAGTAAGAGAGTTATTAGAATTATATTAAGGGAGTCTTGAATATTATTCTAGAGTAGTAATATTTAAGAGATTAAGGGTTGTCTTGGTGGTACTAATAAGAGTGTTCTTATACTAAGAACTTGGAAGTTCATCCTTCTTATTTATGCTCAAGAACAATATTTGGAAGGTGTCCAAATATTGTGCCCATATTGTTCATATTCAATGTAAGGAAAAATGTTTTGTCTTATCTTTGTCTTATTTTGTTATGCATGCATAAGATCCATTAGTTAATGAGTAAACTATTTATAATATGATATTAGAAATGTTTAATATCGAGTTTAAGAAACTTACACTGTGTTGATCCATATGATATAATATAGGGAGCAGTTTGAGTACAAGTTTGGATTTCGTATCGAGCGGGACATGGGCCTAGCGTGGACATGGAATCGAGTCGAGTAGCCACGAGATTATAGTGGTAGAGTCATTAGAAAGTATTTAATAGTCGTGACTTGTATTTTTCATTTATGCTTTATTTATTTGTTTGTAATTCACTTGACTATTCATTTATATAAATGTTTCTTAATTGTAATTCTGATTTCACTACCTCGGAAAAACGAGATGGTGACATCGTCTCATTACCTTGGCCGGGTAAGAAGGGGGTGTTACATACCCCTATATATGAATATCAAAAGCGTTAGGAGTTTTTTAGGCCACATCAAAGTTTTTTCTAAAATTGCTAAACTCCTAAGCGAGGTCCTTTTTAAGGATGCCCTTTTTGTTTTCACTGATGATTCTCTAGAATCTTTTAACAAGATAAAAAAAGCCATTGATCACCGCACTTATCATCCAGTCACCTGATTGGAACTTGCCTTTAGAATTGATGTGTGACGCAAGTGAGTATGCGGTTGGGATAGTTCTTGGCCAAAGAAAAGATAAAATGTTACATGACATATACTATGCAAGCAAGACTTTAGATCTGGCCTAAATCAACTATGCCACTGTTGAGAAGGAACTTTTTGCTATTTTCTATGCATTAGACAAATTTCTCTTCTACTTAATTAGATAAAAAATCATCGTCTACACTGATCATGCCACCCGAAAATACTTGCTCTCAAAAATGGAAGTTAAGCCAAGGCTTATACGATGAAATTTTACTCTTACAAGAGTTTGATCTTGAAATTCGAGATAAGAAGGGAGGCCAAAAACATTATAGTTGATCATCTTTCAAGGTTAAGAGTGGATGAGGTTAGTGTGCCGACACCTATTAATGATTCATTCGCCGACAATTCATTGATGGCAATCAAGGATACCACACCTTATTATGCCGATAGCGCTAATTATATTGTTGGTCATCAACTACCATCCGATCTTTCTTACAATCAAAGGAAAAAGTTCTTATACGATGCCAAGTTTTTCATTTGTGATGATCCTTACCTCTTCAAGAATTGCTCTGACGAGTTATACCGAAGATGTATCCCTCAATGGGGGGTGAAGTGTTTTTGTAGAGGGATGTCACTCCTCCCCTTATGGTGGTCATCATGGACCGTGAAAAACAGTGGCTAAGGTTCTTCAAACTGGGCTCTATTAGCCTTCAATGTTCAAGGATTACAGAGACTTTGTAGGCGATTAATATCTACCAAGTACTATATTAACAATGTTTCAATTAACAGTATTTTAATTAAACCAATCACTAAGTCAATTAAATCTCTCTTTTGGTTTGAGTCATTTTTCAGCCCTTTATATTGAGGTTGTTTTGGTGATTGTAGGGTCTAGCTTCATTGACGAACAAGAGTAATTTGTTAATGAACGCCACACGTCTCTTCATTCGGTAGAAGTTATTTATCAGCGATCTTTAAAATCGGTTGAATTTTTTTTCTCTTATAATAAATAAGATGGAGGAATGAACCGTTCAAAAGCTGCATCACGTTAACAATACAATGACATAGAAATTTCTTATATCATGGTTTTAGTTCCTTAGTTTACCGGATAATTCTTTTGTGTTGGTATTAAATGGTTTTTTGGTTATACATATACCTTGTAAGTGTCGTATGTCGATCTATTCATGAATATTTTTTCTCTTTAAAAAAATCATCATACTACATCAAGATAAAATATTTATCATATATCAATCATAAAAACATGTAATATTAACTCATACGATATATGAATTAAAAAATAAATGACGATATCTACCCTTTTAAGGATAACGAATATGAGAAACTCAAAAAATATAGATTGCGCATTTCCATCAAATAAATTTATATTTTCTTAAATCCTCTTCACATATTTCTAAAAATTTATATTCCCTCCTAGTCGCTCATTTCTTCCCTCTTTTCTTATTGGGTAAGTCATGTTTTCTTCCCTCTTTCCCTTTTTGGATGTGCGGTTGTGTGTTTTGTGTGGTCTAAATCCATTTGTATGTGGGGTAGTGTATTTTGTTTGGTACAAATTCATTTCCTTTATTATTGTGGAATAAGGAAAGGGGAAAAAATGAGCGTCTAGGAGGAAGTACAATTTAGTGAAACAAATGAAGTACTACTCTTAGCCTTTGTAAAAGAAGATGATTGAAGAAATTGTAGAATTGATAATATATAGAACATTTCTAAAAAAACTGAAAGCAAAAATTTTAGGGGTAAAACCATTATGATATTGAAGCAGTTAAAAACAAAAAGTACAAATTTTCGGGAATAAACGATTACAATTTAGCCGATCAACTAAGCAATTTATCACTCCCATCTTATCAATTGTAGTAACGAATACCATTAGGAAAACTGAATACATTTCTATCATCGAAACCATTAAGCAACATCAGGCTTTCCATGTAAGCACCGGTGAAAGAGGGGAAAAATCTGTAACTCTTTGCAACAACTTTGACATCTTTACTTTCAAGGTTATATGAATTCACACCTCCTTGTACTCCACGATGCAACAAGTTGCCATCACTCTTTAGAAATACACACTTTTGAAACAATTGTACGTTAATAGTATGTATTTTGGACCAAGAATTATCCTTCATTGCCCAAATGTTAGTATGTTTAGGATAGATATCTACTATGGCAATTGATCGGTCTGAAACGATAGGAAACCGTTCATGATTTGGTCCATCAAAACTTTCACAATCTGGCAAATTGATATATTTCAATGCTTCTTTATCCACATTAAATGACACAAGATGAGAAAACATACCTTTTGGAGTGGTTTTTAGCAAGTCAATACCCATCCAATATATAAGCCCGTTAAGGTAAGCCTTTGGACGATATTGGTCCCAAACAATTGCGTATTTCTCCATTTTGAAAGGTTTCCATGAGTTATTTTTAAGGGTATATATCTCAACAAATTTAGGATATTGATGCTCACCACGGATATATATGCTTGCTACAATCTTGTAGTCATTTGTAATTGGGTCAAAACCAAAGGCGCAGTCAATATTATCAACAATTGCTTTTGATTTTGCTGTTTGGGGAAGAGGAATTTCTAAAGCTTTCCTAATCGAAGGATTCCAAAGAAAAATTTGAACTGGTTGCGCTACTGCTTTTATATATTTCTTGATGCAAAGAACGCCATTAATGTATCCGCTGGCATGGTAATGGGTAAACCAATCATCACCGAATTCATGCTTAGACATCCTTCTAAATGTGTCAATACGACGAATCGCACACAACTGTTTTAGGTCACACATCTCGTGTGGCTCTAAAACTAGCAGGCGAGATTCATCTTGAAGTTTGTGACGATTTTTAAGGTGGGTTGAAGTGAAATATGGATCATCAATGAGTGAACACCACAACTTAGATACACATCGAAATCTTAATATAGGTTTGATTTGTAATTTAGCAAGAATTTCAAGGCAAATTTCTGGTGGTAATTTTGTTGTAGACAATTTGTTTCTCTTTTGCTTCTTCATTTGAGTAGCTAAGAGTGTGTTACAAATGAAAATAAATAAAATAATGAAATGATGGGTAGTATGCTAATGGACATATCTCCATCACTATTTATAAGGGTGTAGAGATTTCAAAATCATGATTTTGGAAAGACATCAGGGTAGTTTGAGATAACTTTCAAATTAGTAAAATTAAACTCTTTATGTCCTATCATTTGTTTACCTATTCCATTTTGTGATGTCTTAGTCTATTGTTTTCCTTTGTATTATAGGAATGCCATTAATGGGCAATCGGATCCTCCGCACTCACTTTGACCCATTTATCATCTAAAAATTGGTTGTCTCATCTTTTCTTGGTTTTTGTGTCAAAACCAAAGACAAACAAATGACGAAGACAAAGGGATTATGTAGTATTTTATGTCCATTTTGGTAGATAATTGCCTATTATGTTAAAATATAGAAATTCCTTCATAAATTTGATAGCATTCCTAATTTTAGGATCGTGTGCTAAGTTAGTTCCATCACATGTATCTTGAAAATTTTGGAAAAATATATAATCGTTTACTTTAGATATAGGGTAGATATACTAAGATAGATGATAAGTAACATTTATGGCCATTGTTTTCTTGTGTGCGATAAACACAGATCATGTGACTTGTACGTGATACGAGTATGAAACGGTTGTATTAAGAAACCATGATTAAGACCGAAGTTGAATTTGTTGGTATAAGTGGTATGGGTTGTCACCTCTTAAACAAGTGGTGTCTTAGTCTATTGTTTTCCTTTCTATTTTAAAAATGCCTTTGATGGGCAATTGGATCCTCCGCACTCACTTTGGCTCACTTTTCATTTAATAATTGGCCATCTCCTCTTTCCTTTGTTTTTGTGTCAAAATCAAAGACAAACAAATGACCAGGACAACGAGATTATGTAGTATTTTGTGACCATTTTGGGTAGATAATTGTCTATAGTGTTAAACTATAGAAAATTTTTCATAAATGTGATAGCATTCCTAATTTTAGGATCGTGTGCTAAGTTAGTTTCATCACATGTATCTTGAAAATTTAGGAAAATATATAATCGCTTACTTTAGATATCGGGTAGATATAATAAGATAGATCATAAGTAATATTTATGGCCATTGTTTTCGTGTGTGCGATAAATACATATCATGTGAGTTGTACGTTATACGAGTATGAAACAATTGTATTAAGAAACCTTAGTTGAAACTGACGTTGTATTGGTTGGGTTAAGTGGTATGAGTTGTCACCTCTTACACAAGTAATCATGGATTGATTCTTAACTCTTGTGAATGAAAAAATCAAACTTGGGAAGGATCTACCCTTTAAGTTGCCTTCCGTACCTCGAATAAGACTGCCACAATTGTCAGTTAAGGATACTTATGGTCAACACAAAAAAAATGACGCACAACCTTATCCGCAAATAATCTTTAATAATTTGTCTTACTCGTACTATCATGATATATGTATAATTTTATAATTTGGATCTTGGAAAGGTAAATAAGAGTTTCCTTTAATATTTTTTTTTAGTTTTGTAAATAATTTGTTTTGTAGAACTTATACAAAAAATACTTCTTTTATGGAACCTTTTAAACACGAAAATTAAATTACATGATTGAGTTACAAATTTTATCAACGATGCTACTCTACAGAGATAGTAAGCTGTTTTTTGTACTTAAAATCCCGTACAAAAGTTTACCATATCCTACACACTTTGACCCTTATATTCCAGAACCACCCTTCATCTTTAAAAAAAAAGAATTAAATGGAGTTCACTCAGTTCTCTCTCTCAAAGCATAACAAAATTGTTAATAGTTCGATAATTATGGATCATAATTGGAAAATATCACACGTAATTTCTACGTTTTATCAACAATTTTTTTAATAATGTCTTTTAATCGAAACTATGTTTGTTAAAAATAAGGTTTAATTTTTTACTATTAGGGTTTGGAGTGATGTTGGATTACAATTAATGTTGGGTTGTTGAAGGGGTGATTGTGTCGTAAAGGCTGGAATAGAGTGGTCGAAGGGGGCAGTGGTTTGTCAAATTCGTGGTAGAGACGTTGCTGCAAAGGTTATGAGATGTTGACACAAAGATAAGGTGGTGGACGCGAGGGAGGGTGGTCGAAACGGGGATGGGGGTAGGGAGTGGTGTTTAGTGTTTAGAGGGGTTTTCGGATATTAGGTGTTAGGGAGCGTTACGTACATGGTTGTTTCCTTTTTCTTATTTAAAATTTTAATTAAACTGTTCTTTCTTTGGCAAATATTAGAATTTATATACAAGATTAAAAAAGCTATTACAATTTGGATACATATCCTAATTTTAACCTGCCTTTAAACAATAAAGGACTTACACAAATAAAGAAGTATTCTTTAGCCATACAAGATCTCTACTATAAATTCCCTGACTATTCTGATCATTCACTCTGAGTTTTACAATTCTGATTTCTTCAGCAAACACTTCAGGTCTCAGCAATGTATCATCAACACAAACATTGTGTCTTTGCATCCAAATATGGTTAAAAGAATCCAAATCCTTATTTTTTTACAATAGACCAAATTCTTCCTCCAATCCAATGCAGTACATTCCCTTGGGCTAGGTTTAACCCTAAGTTGTTTTTAGAACACCAAAGATTAACTTGGTATACTGACAATTTTAAAAGAGATGAATATTGTAATGCCCGACATTTTAAAAACCCTTAACAATCCTTGAACTTATGGAACTGACCTTATGATACTATCCATAGGATAGTATTGGACTACTCTATACTCTTCATGGGAGAGTACTCGATCTAGTAGACCGTACTCAGTCCAGTGCTGAGGACACTCGACCGAGTGAATCTCACTCGACCGAATGTAGCTTACTCGACCGAGTGTCTCTTTTACTTGGTCGAGTGTGGCGGAATCAGACCACGTTAATTATATATCGGGAGCATGCGACTTTAATCATTATTTTTACAAAACCTTTCTTTCTCTCTCTAACCTAAAACTAATCTCCCTTTATCTCCCAAACCTTACCATCTATGGAGTCTACCACTTGGGCAATTGCAGTGGGAGATTAGCCGCAAGCAAGACCGCCTTGTTATAGAGTAAGTAAGTATCACCCTCATAGGTTGTTATTGTCTCTAGTGACCGTAGTTGTGATGCGGATTGTGTTATTGTTGTAGGTTTGGACTAGAGATCTTATATGTGCATATACGTGTGTGTTGCAACGGATGATGGTTGTATGCAGGTTCGCGAAAGGTAGGGTTTCCCTACTTGGTACCTTATATGTTAATCATTGTGATAAGATGCGTTACTGTGATTTTATTAGTTTTTGATGATGATGGTTACTATTGTGATGATGATGGAATTCGGGTTTGGAGTTTAGAGTGGTTACGTGGTTACTACTTGGTGGTCCGCTGGGACATAGACCACACCCCGAGGTCGCCTCTCGTAGCTCTCCCGCTGCGAGGGGGATGTGCAGATTAATGATCCGGGAATCTCACTTCGGTGAGATGGAATTTCGATGTCCAGTGTTGCGGTCTGGAATCAATAGATGGTTTTGCAGGTCATGGATGGTAACCTGATGCTGCTGAGGTGACCGCTGCGGTGGGCCTCCGGTTTCTATTCCTTGAATGATTACTTTTGTTGTCTTGTACATTGGTTGGTATATTTTGTTACTGACCTCTTTGTTGTTGAATCTGTGATGATCCATTGGGGAATGGGGAGCAGATTGTGTTATAGGTTATGTTGGTGATGGTTTGGGGATAAGTAGGATACGACGAGTCAGTGACCACGCTTACTTCCACTATGTCTAGTAGCATGAGACGAGTCTATTGCGTTATGTTTGATTCAGATTGTTGTAATAAAATCTAAATATAATGTATTATATATATATATAAGGTACGTTTTGTTATTGTCTACTTGATGTTCACTTCCTCGGACAACCGAGATGGTAACTCCCTTGTTTACTAACGAAGGTCTTGCTGAAGGCTCCCTGGGAAGTGGGTGTGTTACAAAGTGGTATCAGAGTGACGATTTTGGAACCTAAAACCAATGAGCCCAAATGAATGTAGGTGTGTCAAATAAAATGAACCCGGTGTATGTGTGTTAGAAGCCCCCTATGTTGATTTTGGGTGAGAAGGTGCCCTTATTCCGAGATCCCAGCACAAACATGCTTAAGCCGGAAATGGCGTTAATGGGGAGGAAGTTGTGGAAAAGTGTCCATATGGTGTATTGGATGTTTAGGCTCGTGTGAATTTATGTATCATGGTTGCGAATATATGTGTGACGAGATGTGTGTGAAAATGCGCTAGTATGTAACACGATCTACCGTCCCTATTATTAATATTATTGATTGAGATAGTTTGCATATGTGTATGTTGGTGGTGGTATGCTTTAAACCATCTGTTGATATGGGTTAATATGTATTACCAAGATATATGTTATTATCATTATTAGTAGTTCAGTTCTTCCATTTTAATAGATTTGATATTTGGTGAGATGAGTTATAAACCTTTTCATATTGAAAGTTGGGTTTGAAGGTTTTAATGAGTATAATAAACTGCTGGCAAAAGTGTGTTACAGATCAAAGATTGAATATGTTGGTAACATGGATTGTTAATAACATGTAATTGGATTTCATATAGTGAATTTAAGCATTAGGATGTAACCGTGATTGTGATTTGACCTCATGAATATTGTTATGGCATATAAACTGTATTGAATATTTTTGTGTAGTAAGGGTGTGATATGGACGCAACAGGGTGAAACTTGGTTAATTTGAATGGTATTATTAATGGTTATGTTGTGCTAGACTATATGTGTGTTAACCAATGTGGTTGTGTCGTGCGAGAAATTGTATGGTATAAATAAGTGATATAGTAACTAACTCGTAACGAGCTCGGGAATTTTGTCCCGAACTCCAAACAGCATTATTGATGTTGTAGGGACAATAATCAATTCTTCGCTATAAGCCTTGTTTTAAATGTTCGGGTTGACGTGCGGGAACTCGACCGAGTACGTGATGTACTCGACCAAGTCAGGTTGACTCGACCGAGTGCCTAGGAAACTCGACTGAGTGTTTGATTTGTAGAAACACAGTTTCCAATCAGAACCAGACACTCGATCGAGTACCAGATACACTCGACCAAGTAGCCTGTATTCAACCGAGTGCAACTGACACTTGACCGAGTGCCCAAAATATACCCGGTTCCACGTTTTTAAATCTGAAAATCTATATCTTGTATTTCCTTCCCTATTTCGACACAAGTTCAATTTCATTCAACCTAAAAACTTTATTCAACTCTCCAAAACTCTTAGAAACTCTAGATTGTTTAAGCTACTGCCGGATCGTCTTCCTTGTTAGTCTTGTTCTTTATTCCTCTCACTCTTTGATCGGGTTGTCGCGTACCCTAATAAAAGATAAATAACCCAGACTAGGCTAACAACAAATTAATGTAATTAGGGAAGTAAGGGGTCGATCTCGGGGAGACGGGAGATACTTGTGAATAGTTATGGTTAGAACTCTACCTTGGACAATTGGCAAATGTTGTCACTAGTTACTAGATGCTATAATAAAAATGATAACAATACAATAAAGAAAATGATCTAGGGAAGTAGGTTCACATATGTAGATTAACATATTGATGAAATTGGATTTAGAACATGCAAGTAATTCATTGTGAGTTCGTAAGAATGATGTGTTCATTACAATCATAGATCAGATGGTCTAGCAGGCTTTTAGGCGATTGACTAGGTCTTAATCTACCATGTCATGCTTTGTCTATTCAATTCCCGTATCTCTACCTTGGAAAAGAATTCCATTCTAGTCAATGATTTTGGCCAAAAATCGTAAACTATCGTTATAGTCCAAACATGCATAGACACAACGTTTTAAAGGCTCAATTTCTTTTATCCAATTATCATCTTTTAATCAATCTAATATGGCTACCCTACACCCTAGAAAGGTGACTACTTATGCATGATTAACAATGAAAGAGAAACTAAGATTATAAAACTAAGAACGATAAACATGATAAAGGAAATACTAAAAGAAAATGAAACTATAATGTAAAACGAGAATAAAGATTACCGAAAAGGATGAGCAAAGATTGAAATGTAACAAGAACTTGAATAGGAAATGCAAACCCGAAAACTTGAGTTCCAATTACAAGTAGAGCCATACAAACTTAGAACTAAACTAAACTAAACTAGAGAAAACTAAAACTAAACTAAAACTAAGAAGACAATGAGAGAAAGAAGAAAAACTAAACTAAAGAGAGAAGAGAAGTGTTTTTTGAACATATCATTTGTGTGTGGAGGCTAGGCTATTTATAGGGTTGAGAGGTTGATCAAATGTGTCCAGATTCATCCCCTAGACAACCTAATAAAGCACTCCATTAAGGCTTGCATTAAAGAGAGGTTGCTCAAATGTGTCCAGATTCATCCCCTAGACAAAGCATTTAATCACTCATTTAAGCTTGGTAGAAGAAGAGCCAAGAAACGTCTAAGCAGCAAACGTACCCGATCGGGTAAGTGGAAATCCGATCGGGTAAGTGTGCAAGATGGACTTTTCCGTCTCTTCCAATTTCATCCTTGGGCACGGAATCCTATGCCTTGGTCTTGGTCAATGCAATACGTAATTGGGCTTGGGCTAGTCTTCCTTTGACTTGGGTTGATGTTTCCTTTTGAAGTTCAAAGCCAAAGTCCAAGATAAATCCATTTGAGGAAGGATGTAGCGGAATCGTAATCAAATCGTGGAAATGGCTATCATCGGTTCCTCATAAACTCGTACTCTAGTGTCTTTGCTCCATAAAGTAGGAAAATATAGCAAAACCGCTTCATTTCCTATAAAACGAGACAAAACACGCAAAACAACTAGAATAACAATATTAGCTCGTTAATCACTTAACAAAGTGCATAAATCGTATAGAAATCGAGCTAAGATGGGAGATCAGTACAAAATATCACTTATCACTCTTTCAAGGTAAACTTCTTCCTTCTTCTTCTTTGGAGCAAAATATGAATGGGTATGTAAATAGAGCCAATAGAATCTAGTATTTCTTCTTGAATCACCTCATATTGTTGATTATTGTTAGAAATCCATGATAGCCTTAGATTTAGTGATAGAATGGTATAGAGTTTCCCAAAATCTAATTTGTTTCATTCTCTAAATTAGGGGTTGAAGAAATCCGAAAATTCATGTGAAATTCGATTTATTATGCTAGCAATTCCAATTTTAAAACTATATCATCTTTTAAAATTTTTTATTCTCGGATTTTGAATTATAAAAGACTGTCGTAAACTGAGCCTATCTACGGAGTTAGAAATCTAAAATTCAAGCATTTTTATTTATAACGAGTTCGGAAAACCTTGTGGAATCAAAAATTTGCAGATGCCTAGAGTCGGAGTAGGACCAAACAAGAGAACTCGTTCAGCAGCAGCAGAGAAGGGCAAAACCAGCCAGCCATCGGTTGTACTCCAAGTACCCGATTATCCGAGTGTCTAATTCCGTGACTTTGCTCAGCAGAATGCTTTCCGTGACTTGTTGGCTTACCCTTTGACGTCGGCTAGGTGTGTGGACCGGAACATCTTGAGAGCTATGGGAATAAAGGAGGACATGAATCACATCTTCGAGACTTTTGGTCTTGGTGGTTTGTATCGATTTCGGAAGAAGTCCTATGAGTTCTTGTGTAGATACCTCGAATCTGCACCTTCCGCCAACCACCCAGTGATGATTGGGCCGCATGTTTGGTATGCGAAACGATTTATGACAATTCGTAAGTTTATCGTCAAGTGATAGCTTAAACAATTGTGTCTACCCCTTGGTCGTCATCTACGTGCCGATACGGTCGTTGTGACAGTCATTAGAGTCATTTTGGAGTCGGGGTCAAAAACCGCTTCATTTTCTATAGACCGTCTTTAAAACCGTGTCTGAACGCTAGAGAATATTCCGGATATTTTAATGTTTCAAAACTTATCTTTTTCTCGGTAAAATATGTTCTTATTTTATTTAGAAGAGTATTCGAAATCTACCGCAATTCCCATAAAGAAACGCATAAATCTTTCTTTCAAAGTAGATAACTGCTCGAGAAATGACGCAACAGGAGCTGCGCCTCTTACAAGAGTTGCAGTGCATGTTGCGCCTCTTCCCCAGCCCTGTTTGCCTATTTCCCTAATATTTTCTAGATTTCTTTCTGTATTCGAGTTATTCCAAAACTCTTCGGATTTGTCTCTATATAAAGAGAGGTTCGTGCATTTACATTCGAGTCGAGCTGTCACTAAATCGTTAACTTTAGTTCATATCTCGTTTTGTCAACATGTAAGTCTGAGGATGTTTAATCCGGTCATTTTATTTTATTTTATTTATTTTATCTAATGTAAGGTTCATGTCGGATTTATGTCAAAATCGTTTTGAAACATTTTGTTTAGTCTTTCTTTTATTCTTATTACATATTATTTAGTTCTTGACTTAAATCTCTAATAATCGATATTAGTGGGTTTTTGTCATCTATAAATTGTGGCTTTAGAGGTTAGATTTGTTCATATAAAATCTCTAGATTCGTCTTTGATTTAATTAGTGTAATTAATATGACTTAAATCACTTAAATTCGACTTGTAGAACATTAATAAACCGTAAATCACCAACGAACACTAACTATTTGCGATTCTGGCTTCACAACCAGAACCCATCTCAGGAACAGACGCAAGGTCTGATGCGCCTCTTCCAGACGACGCATGACCTGCTGCGCTGTTCCGGGCTGGTTTCTGTCTTTGATCTTACTGGTTTGCTTTGACCTAGTTTAATTAGGTAATAAATAGACTATTATTCGTATTATCACTGCTTATCTGTTTCGTTTTTAGTTTCATTAATTCCACAAACTGTTAACATGTATGTTGTACGGGAGGAACGATGTAAGCAACTTCAATTCTAATGAGGTGTTGTTATTGGTCGCCTACCTTAATCCTAGGAGAGAGTACCAAGCCCACTCTAGTGCCTCTACGATTGTTTGTGCTAGCTTGGCATAGATGACCAACCCGAAACTTAGCCACCGTAACCTTAGATGCACTAGTGAGGATTTTGCGGCCTTGTTTGAGGGTGTTCCCCTGATTGATATGGACTATCTCTTGCGCCTTAAGTAGCTGAGAGAGTTAGATGGGGGAGTATTTTCTTGGAGGGTTATGGGGAGATTATGGTGGACCTTACCTGGCGGGGATGATCTTCCCGTTATCGACCACTTAACAAGGCTAAATCCCAACCTGCCAGCGGTACCCCATCAGACCTACATCATCCTAGACCATCTCTTGGTAGAGATGTCAGAGCCTGTGGTGACTACCTGTGGTAGGAGAGTGGCCTTAGATACGCGACATGCTTGAGTTGTGAGGGAGAAGTTGGTGGAACAACCGTATGTCCACCAGGAACAGGTTCATCAGTACCCGCAATATCCTACGGTGCATGACCCTCGTATGCATGTTAGTGAGTTGACAGAGCGTCTGTCAAATGCCTTAGTTTTGAAGAAACTGCATAAGATGGCGCATATGTGGAATGTGGGGACCAATCTAGCCCAGCCAGCGTGGTGGAGTGGAGTTAGTAATGACCAGGGGGTGTTTGGCTGTTATGGGGTGAACCAGACAGACTGCGGAACCTCGATCGGCCATGGGTATATACACCGAACCCTGTAGGGTATGGAAGCTATGGGGGCATGTATACCTCGGGTCGTGATGATGGTGATGGGACCTCGGGAGCAGCTAATGACGATGGCGTGGACGAGGATCAGGAGCAATGAGGCTTGGCTAGAGTTATGATGGTACATTATTTTCATGGTTGTTGTGTGAGATTAGTTGTTATTTTGAACAATCTATTTGGTATTGTAATCGCCCTTAAGGAAAAGACTATTTTATGACGATGTCTAATAGTTGTTAGTCGCGATTGCCACAGTAAGACATGGAGCAGACTTGGTTAAGTGGTATTTCATTTGGTGTTTGTCTCGTCTTAGTTGTATATTTGACAAGGAAGTATTGCATTTTATGTTGGCGGGCAGCCAGTTGCACTCGACCGAGTGGCAAGATGTACTCGACCAAGTAAGCTAAACTCGATCGAGTACACCAGGCACTCGATCGAGTGCGACCAGATCATAAGCTGTTGTATTGTGAAAGTGTTGTGTATTCGACCGAGTGCAGTCCACTCGACCGAGTATGTGGTACTCGACCGAGTGAGCTTCACTCGACCGAGTCTGAATTCAGTAATTCGCAAAATTCGGTTTCGCTTGGTTGATATTTATTGTTCCGTGATTTCGTACCTTTACTTTGTATACATGGAATTTGACTAATAGTATGAGTTTGAATAATGAGTAACGCTACCTTACTAACTAATATGTAAGAAATTCAACAGGTTTGATTATTAACACCTTACCCCTGATCGTATCTTTGGTGGCCAATTATCGTTATTACGTGCAATAGAGAAGAGCCTAGTTTCGCTTTGTAATATTGTACTTGTACAGTTATAGCAAGTTATGCAAAGATGAGTTGTGCAAGAATTGTAAATAATGGGTATTAGACTATTAAAACATTACATTTGATTACGTGTTGACATAAGCAATGGGATTGAGCGTGGTCATAATGGTTAGTTGTTCTGGCTGTATGAAAGACTTGTGTGGTAACCTTTTGCGTTACGTTAATCTAATAGTTGTACGACTTGAGTCATATGAGTCCTAATGTTATAATACAATGAGATTGTTGGTGTTAGCTTTATGTTTTGACCACTTGCGTGTGCTCGCGGCAAAACTACCATTATTTATATCGTGTTGGTTGACTGCCTTCGTGATATTTAAGTGTAATCTGTCCACGATGAGGGGATCTAACTTCAGGGACGAAGTTATTTTAAGAAGGGTAGATAACATCGCGAACGTGTAATAGCACCAAAAGAGTAATACTCGGTAATAAATGTTTGAACGAGCTATGGGTAAACTATGTGAGAATTTAATTGCGACTATAACCGTGTGGATTGTATATATGGATAATTGTAGGCGAATATGTGACTGTGTGAGTAGGTGTATGTGGATAATTATATGTGGATATGCATGGTAGACGGATAGTCAATGCGTGTGTTGGTATGACTGTATGGATAATATGGTGATGAGGTATGTGACCAGCATGTAATGATAGGAGACGGATGAAATGTTGTGGGAGATAAATTGTTGTAATTCGTTGTGACTTGTGTAGGGTGTCGTCGCGGTAGGAGTAAGGCGAACATCGAGGACGAAGCTCCTTTATAAGGGTGGAAGACTATAATAACCGGCATTTTAGAGACCTTTGACCAACCCATGACCTTATGGAACTGACCTTATGAGACTATCCATATGATAGTATTTGGAGACTCCGTACTCTTCATGGGAAAATACTCGATCAAGTAGACCCTACTCAGTCGAGTGCTGATGACACTTTATCCGAGTGAAGCTCACTTGACCGAGTGAAGCTCACTCGACGGAGTGTAGCTTACTTGACCGAGTGTCCCTTTTACTCGGTTGAGTGAGGCGGAATCAGACCGCGTTAATTATATATTGGGAGGCTGCGACTTTAATCATTATTTTTACAAAACCTTTCTTCTTTCTCTAACCTAAACCTAATCTCCCCTTGTCTCCCAAACCTTACCACCTATGGAGTCTTCCACTTGGGGAATTGTCGTGGGAGCTTAGCGGCGAGTGAAACCGCCTTGTTACGGATCAACTAAGTATCACCCACATAGGTTGTTATCGCCTCTAGTGACCATAGTTATGATAGGGATCGTGTTATTGTTGTAGGTTCGGATTGGGGATCTTATATGTGCATATACGTGGTGTTGCATCGGATGATGGCTGTGTGCAGGAACGCTAAATGTAGGGTTTCCCTACTTAGTACCTTATATGTTAATCACTGTGATAAGATGCGTTACTGTAATGTTGTTACTTGTTGATGATAATGGTTACTATTGTGATCATGATGGAGTTCGGGTTTGGAGTTTAGAGTGGTTACTATTTGGTGGTCCGCTGGGAGATGGGCCACACCCTGAGTTCGCCTCTCGTAGCTCTCTTACTGCGAGGCGGATGTGCGCATTAATGATCCGGGAATCTCACTTCGGTGAGATCGAATTTCGATGTCTAGTGTTGCGGTCTCGAATCAATAGGTCTTTTTGCAGGTCAGGGATGATAATCTGATGCTGTTGAGGTGCCCGCTGCGGTGGGTCTTCCGGTTTCTATTCCTTTGATGATTAGTTTTGTTGTCTTGTACATTAGTCGACATATTTTGTTACTGACCCCTTTGCTGTTGAAAATGTGATGATCCATTGGGGGATGAGCAGATTGTGTTACAGGTTATGTTCGTGATGGATTTGGGATAGCTAGGATACAGCGAGTCAGTGACCACGCTTGCTTCCGCTGAGTCTAGTAGCATGAGACGAGTCTATTGCTTTATGTTTGATTCGGATTGTTGTAATAAAAGCTATGTATAATGTATTTTTGTGTGTGTGTGTGTGTGTGTATACATATATATATATATATAAGGTACGTTTTGTTATTGTCTGTTTGATGTTCACTTCCTCGGGCAACCGAGATGGTAGCAGCCTTGTTTACTAAGGAAGGTCTTGCTTAAGGCTTCTTGGGAAGTGGGGTGTTACAAATATGATTATGATGTGTCTAATATTTATATACCTTTTCTCCCCTTTATTAGCTTTATTTCAAGTTAATTATTCACTCTTTATAGTGTTTTGATGAGTTAATTAATTCCTTCTTTAGAAATATTCTTGTGTTTTAATGTCATTTTTAGGATTTGAAGCGGTTTTTGGTTTTTTTCTATGTCAAATTCCTATACTTAGATAAACCACGAGCAATTCAAGGCTATTATTGACGAGGACGTGAGCTTAGGATGGCTTGTTATGAAGATTCGGAGGTTCCCAGTTAAAGGGAATAAGTTTCAAGTCATTCTGAGCAAGATTGAATAAGTTACGACGGTATTATTAGGCTTGTTCGATCAATAAGTGTCTAAAACACTAATCGTTTATCCCTATTGTAACACCCCCATACTTCAATGTGCCTTACAAGACCTGACCGGGTTGTGTCGCAGCCCCAATACAAAAATAATTACCCACACTTAGGCTAACAACATAAAGAATGTAATTAGGGAAGTAGGGGTCGATCCTCAGGGAGTACGTGTTAACTATGAATTGCTATGGGGTGATTTTCATTTAAGTTCGATTTTCTTGAGGTGATTATCTAAACTACTAACATGAAATAAAATGACAAATATACAATGACGATATTTAAATGACAAGTATGGAAATTGCGATAGAAATAAATCTAATCTAATTGATGACGATAATAAAATTGCAAGATAAGATGAACTAATCTACTTAACGGAAAAGAAAGTGACAATTATTAAATCTAACTAAGAACGATAATTAAAATAACAATATTGAAAAGCTACCTAACTAAAATAATAGAAAACCAAATAACTAACAAATGACAATAAAATAAACTATCTAAGAACGGTAATAAAATGACGGTAAAATAAACTAACTAAAACGATAAAATAAACTATTTAATCAAATTGATATAGAGAATTAGAAATTCATGTCAAATGATTTAAAAGCTTTATTGATACCAATATTAGAATTACTACGATTGTCTAAGCCTTGTAGCGGTATATTCCTCTCGGATTCGTACCGACTTTTTAATGGGTCCTAACGTCCTCTCAGCCTGGTTAGGTCACTAAACCCCTATTGGCAGTCCTAATTCTCATCCCAACTCTCGTTTCTAAGACGGAAATTGACTAATACAAACAATTGTTTATAGCCACTAAACAAAGTTATAGAATTTGACACGACCAAAGGAAGAAACAAACTAGATGGTTCTATTGGTATCGACTCTTCTTTCAATTCATTCTAACTAGCAAATCATTTCAATATTTCAATTTTATTTATTATATTTACATAATGATAATCCTACACGACCATATTTAATTTATGATTAAGAGGAAAATGATAAGCAAAATTAAACTACGAAATAAAAACACTAAAATGATTAAGGTGATCAAGATTATATTAGTAATGATTCTAACGATGAATTTTATGATGATTATTATATGATTAGGCAAAATAGAATATGACATATTAAACGATATTTTGGTTTCAACTAGATTACTTTTATATGGATTTCCTACCAACAATAATATAAAAACAAGACTAATGAGATTATAGTTCATGAACTTAATATGATGATGAAAACAATACAACTAAAATAAATACTATAAAGAGAAAACAATGATGTCGGAAATTGCATAAATAAAGGATAGAAAATTACCGGGATTTGAGTACAATTATGTAAGAAAGAAAGCAAAGAACAAATATCCAACCCAATATAATGACAAATGCTTATAGAAAACACTAGAGAAGTACTTGGAAATTGCTATAAAAATAGTCTAAGATTGCATAAAATATAAACTATGATCTAAAACTTATATGTAAAATATGTAATGTTGTGTTGTGTTATGATTCCATGCCTCTTCTTCTCATGAGTTTAGGCTTATATAGGGCTGCTTAGCTGCTGTGTTTCGTCCAAATTCATACCCTAGACAACCTAATAAAGCACTCCATTAAGGCTTGGTAGAAGAAGAGCCAAGAAGCGTTCATCAGCAGACATACCCGATCGGGTATGTGGTAATCCGATCAGGTATGTAACCCTGATGGATTTTCTTTCGTCTCTTCCAATTTCTTCTTTGGGCACGGAATCCTATGCCTTGGTCTTGGTCAATGCAGCACGTAATTGGGCTTGGGCTAGTCTTCCTTTGACTTGGGTTGATGTTTTCCTTTGAGAAACAAAGTCAAAGTCCAAGATGAGTCCACTTGAGGAAGGATGTAGCGGAATCGTAGTCAAATCGTGAAATTGCTATCATCGGTTCCTCGTAAACTTGTATTCTAGTGCCTTTACTCCATAAAGTAAGAAAATATAGCAAAACCCGCTTCATTTCCTATAAAACGAGATAAAGCACGCAAAACAACTAAAATAGTAATATTAGCTCGTTAATCACTTAACAAAGTGCATAAATCATATAGAAATCAAACCAAAACGGGGGATAAATTAGTACAAAATATCGCTTATCAAACTCCCCCAAGCTAAACCCTTGCTTGTCCTCAAGCAAACATAACAATCATAACCAGGACAAGGGTAGCAAACAATGATCAATCTATCATCAAAATCTCAAAAATAAGCTCTTAACAAGTAGATGAATCATAAACCCGAAACAACAAGGGCAAAGGAAAGTGCGAATCATGGTTGAGATTTACATAACGGCGCAGCATAGAAAATATTCTTTGGACTTTTTCAGCTTTTGCATGATCTTATTGACTATGGACTCTTTCGATACACTCTTCACTCAAACTTTTGTCAAATAGGAAATTTTGGTTCAGATTTGAAGTGATACTCTCTTATCTACAACTTATAAAAATGTGCCCGCAGTCTAGTATGGTAGACAATCCAAATTCATTATGTAAGACTAATCATGATTAAAATGTAATGTAAGAAGCCAAGAGAAAATAAAGAAGAGGTTTGGGAAATTTGGGTAAGAAAGTGGACAAACGATTTTGCTCATGTGAGGCTTTAAGTCAAGCTAGTAATAACCAAATGTGTAGTGGATACTCAGTCCAAATCATACCAATTTCTATAAACCATAGTCAAAGCCAAAAGCAGTATATTGGCTTATTAAACATGACAAATCAAGTTACGACTTCCCAAAATTTTTCTTTCTTTTCCTTCTCATTCATGGAAACGTTTTTCTCTTCTTTTTTTCTCCTTTTGAGCTTTTTCTCTTTCATTTTTTCAAAGCTCTTTTTTTTTCTTTTCTATTTTTCTTTTCAACGTGTATTTCACCGAAAGACAGGGAAATCAGCAATCCCGAGACAGCAGGTTCACACTAAATGGTGGCATTATCAGAATATCGCAAAAGCAAAGAACACCCCTACACATATAGTCAGTTACTAGCTCAACAAGGGTAGGCAATAATGTAATGTAGCTAAAAAGAAGGGTGTTTTTGGGCAATGCGAAATGTGAACAAGAGTAAATGGCTTCAAAATGTAGATCATGATAGTAATACTTATAGAAAATTGAATAAAAACCATACTTATGCGTTTTGATGTGACACAGACTATAAGGAGAAACTACTCACTCCTAAACTGGGATCCTGTTCAGATGTACCGACCACTAGAGGCTCTACCTTACAATATGAGTAGCTTGCCAAAGTCAAGATCAAGCTTAATTAAGTCCGAATGCCACTTTCTACCTACTGTGTACACGACATCCCCATGAATGCAAAATTCCTCATAACATAATGAAACATCAGCTTATAAAAACTATAAATTGAGAAATGTATGATGGAAATGATCTTTTCTTTTTGTCTTTTTGATTTTTTTTTTTAGATTTTCAAAATGATAAACTAAAAATAAACTAATAAAATTAGAAGAAAATAAGCTAATGAGAAAAGTAAAAATCTAAATGCAATCCTAAATGCAGTAAGTCCTAAATGCAAATCCTCCCCCAAGCTAAAACTTCACATTGTCCTCAATGTGCATGCAGTTATAATAGAAGCAAACCGAGAAACGGTTGGTAGCACATAGAACAGAGAAACAAGATGAAATTCTAATGGGAAAAGGGGCTAAAAAAAACTAAAAATGCTAAAAATAAAAGAAAGAAAGAAAAGCTTACAAAATGTCTAGCCTCCCCCAAGCTAGTATAAACAAGGGGAGGTTTTTATCATCTCATCTCAAAGGCCACCAGCTACGGCCTCTCCTCTCTGAAGGAGGCGGCTCGGATGCGGATCCAGAAGCATCTGTATAGTAGGTATCATCTGCAGAATAATAACTACCACTAGAAGCAACGATCCCGGTTGGGTTGCTGGCTCCTAAGGACTGGTACTCATCTACTTGGTGACCACTAAAATTACCTTCATATCCTCCAAAACTCTCGACGCCATAGTCAGTACCACAGTAATCAGGTCCGGTCTGCTGCACACCTGCATCATAAGCAGTACCATACCCCCCTTCGGGCCAAGTATAGAAAGATGGGTGGGGGCCCTCAGGTCTAATTACACCTTGCCTCGCAAAGTGATCATAAATGGGGTGCAGAGCAAGCTGCTGGTCGGACTGGACTCTATCAATGGACATGGTCAAGGCTTGAAACATGGCAGTCACGTCGCCCGCAGCATGGGTCGACTGAGAGGATGATCCTACCTCAGGGCGGTGGGATCTAATCTGAACAGGGGGGTCATTGGGTGTAATATCCCCAACAGGAAGAAAATAAGTGGGACGGGGTAAGATGGTCTAACCCTCCAAAAGTTGAGGACGCTGCCTAAGCAGTGGAATCTGGTTCACCTCAGCGGTCAACTTGACCGAATCACGGCCAGCTATCCTCCAGATCATATGGGAGTGAGAGACACGAAACCAATTAAGCTGAACAAAATAATCATAATCCAACCCATTTCCCATCTCGGTGGGAGGGGTAGTCAATGCCTGGAGGTCAGTGGTGGCTTGGTTAAAACCACAAACTAGCGTAGCAAGGTGAGTGATAAGGCCTCCATAAACAAGGCTAGTGTTCTTTGGATTAGTGGCTTTAGTCAATTGAACAACAAAATAGTAAGGAATGCTAATCGACCACGGTTCATCACCATTTACATTCAAGAATCCTCCTAAAATATCTAACTCTACCCGTCTCACCAAATGAGGCTCAGCACGACCCAAGAAGGTCCATCCCATGAATCTTTGCCAGATACTAATGGCGGGATGATGGATGTGTTGGTGTGGGATATGGTCCCAACGAGAGACAGGATAAGTAGAAATGGCGCTCCAAACATGGCTAATATCAAAGCCTTCGGGAGATGAGGTATCAGTATCCCTAAGGGTGAGACCGAATTGGTCAGCAAAGGTCCCTTAGTCCATACTATAGTCATCATTGAATAATCGAAACCGAACTTGAGGAATAGAGCCTTTATTCCTAGACCTTTGCAACTCAAATGAACTCAAGAATTCAAGGGTCAATTGGGGGTAGGTCTTATAATTAAAGTTCATACTAGTAGTCATTCCTAGACCCCTAAATAATGGCTTGACATGCTCATCAAGGAATTTGGTAGCTCTCAAACCCTTGCTCTTGATAATAAACCATCTTTGCCTTTGCTTGTTTGAACTAAACTCCACATCCGGAAAATCAGGATCATGCATAGCATCTTGTCCTCCTTGATTTTCGGTTTGATCATCGGCTTCTAGCATTTCGACGTCCTCTTCACGGGCCCTACTACTTTCTCCTTGGTTGGTAGTTCTTGCCCTCTTTGATCTCCTTATTGTAGGTGTCATTTGCTACAATAAACTAGTATTAGAACACTTCATTATAAACACAATTTGATAGCATAAGTGTTAGAATACTAGGCTTTTAAGCACAAATTCAAGCATAATTACATAAGTGAAACATTATCATGCTACTTTTGAGCACAAATTGATGTTTTTAAGCATAACAATATTTCACTAAGATTTTTTTGAGCAACATTACACTTGAATTTTGAGTTTTGGGCACTTCTTAAAGGTACTAATGCTAAAATAACACAATAAGAGCATAAGTTCTAAGTATAAAGCATGAATTCAAGCATTATACTACCATTAAGCATGAGTTTTTAGCATAAAGTAGAGATGAGTATTCTAATTGGCATATGAGCATTCAAATCATAGTAAGCTTGCTAATTAATCACTAACATTCACTCTATAACATGTAAGAAGCATTAGAAATCCAATTTAAACAAGTTTTTCAAGTAAAATCAATAACCCCCAAATTTGGGTTAGGGTTTGTTCATGTTGGATTTCTCAAAAATAGAGATAGTGAAGTGACTAAAGTGGAATTAACTTACTTGATAATGCTTAGATGTTGCTTTGGATGAACTATGATGACAAATTTTGCAAGAAATGACTAAGAAATGAAGGTTTTTTGAGAGATTTTGAGCTTGAAGGATGAAGAACACAGGAATATGGCAGCAAGCAAAGGTAGCAAGTTGGTTTTATAGAAGAAAATAGGGCAAAACACGAAGCAGAGGACTTACCCGATCAGGTATACATGAATCCGATCGGGTAAGTTTGCTGATCCGGATTCTATTCTTTTTTTTCTTTGTTACTTGCTCTTACCTTTTGGCTATGGCCTTGAACATGCTTACTAACCTTAATGGACTTGGCAACATGGGCCAAGAGTAGCTCCTTTTCATCTCAATAGGTCCTCCAATTCCAAGTGCGAAAAATTACGAACTAAGCATGCATTTCTAAAAATGTAAATAACAAGTAAAACGAAAATTGTTTCCTAGCTATTACAACTCAAAAATCCAAAAAGAGTGTCCAAATAGTCCAAAACAAAATTATCAAACATTGTCTATTTAGTGGAATAAAGAATGCATAAAAAGAAAGTAAAGAGAAAGACGGGTTGCCTCCCGACAAGCGCATTTTTAAGTCATGCTAGACTTTGAATTTGTATCCCTCCTTAAGCCTTGTGAAGGGATATGGGCTCTTTGTAGCTTGATTTCGTCCTTGAATTTTTTCATTTACCCTTGTCAACATCCATGGCAATCTCATCCAAATACACTTCCGAAGCTTTGAATGCTTCGAGGTCACCATCTCCTACACTCATTACATTCCCCTTCCTATCAAAAGTGGCATGTGATCGATCCATTTCAAAAGTGATCTTCTCTCCTTGCACATCGATACATGCCCCAACCGTATTTAGGAAAGGTCTTCCTAATATAATATAGTCGTCTCTACCCTTCTTTGAAAAGATTACATAAAAATCAACGGGAACAAGGAAGTATCCAATCCGAATGGGGACATCTTCCACAATTCCTGCTGGAGTATGCATAGTTCCATTGGCCAATTGAAGGCTGGTGTTTGTAATCTTCATTTGCATTGAGCAATGGTCTTGATATAAGGTAAAGGGCATGACATTAATAGCGGCCCCTAAATCACATAATGCATTTCTAACCTTATGAAGACTCATTGTGAAAGAAATATTAAAACAACCTGGATCTTTAAGCTTTGTAGGAATGATAACCTTCCCTTCTACAAGGGGAGGTTCCTTGAGAAAATCTTGGGTTGTTTCTTCTTCTTGAAATGTCTTACCAATCCTTGCCTCCAACCTTGAAAAAGCTTTGTCATTTGCCATTGTTGTTTCAACAACTCTTTCTTCTAACTTCCCTTGAGCTCTTATCAAAGTCATGATCAAAGATTCGAGACGAGATGTCTCCTCTTGTGTAGGGGCTCGGGTTGGTTTGGCTAGTGAAGGATTACTGTAAAGTTCGTGGGGCAACTTATAGATGGGCTCCTTACTCTTTCCATTCCCAAGAGGACTATCAAAAGGTTTGTCACTAATCATGTCGATTGTGACTATTAATGATTCTTCACTCTCTTGAGTGGTTTGGCTTGAACTCGATGGGGTCAACTCTCCTACTCTCTTTTGGAGAGACATGATGGTTGATTTGAGTGAGCATATTGTAGAAAAGAAGTATGAGTACATGTTGTGTTGTGCTTGGATCACTTCCCTCAACTTGGCATCTACTTTTTTTATTACTTGATCATTTTGAAAGGATGAGTATGGAATGGTATGAGGTGTATTAGCAGGTTGGGCTTGGCGAAATTGTGGGTGAAAGGGGTTTGATGGTGTGAGTTTATTCCCACATCTTTTAGGTACATGCCCTATTCCTCCACAAAGTTCACAAGGGGTTGTAGGTGAGGTAAACGGGTTAAAAACGTTTGGACGATATAAAGTATTTCTTGGGGTGGTTTCATTTGATGGAACGGGACATGCTAAGGAAATGGTAGTGTCAACATCACATGAGGTTTCCACTCGGCTTTTCTTTTGCTCTCCCCCATTACCTTGGGAACCTTCCCCACTTTCTCTTTGTGAATTACTCGATAGGTTTGACATGGTGGATTGTGGTTTAAACCTACGATGGAAAGCTATGACGATCTATTCCCACTCCATTGGTTTTGTGGCATCTTTTAGACGACGGGTGAACCACCATTTGGCTTCTCTCTTTAGTGATAAAGGAAAGAGAGTTTCTTTGATTTGGTTTTGGGTGATCCCCTCCCTCATAAAAGTTTGACACAACTCACAAAAGGTTTGGATATGGTGTGCTGGGTTTTCATTTGGCTCGCCACTGAATTGGTTTCCTTCAATGAGAACAATTAGAGTGATATGGACCCTTAGGATCCCATTAGCAAGTTCAAAAACCCGGAACTTAGGATCTTCTTTTGTTCGCACCATTTTTTGTCAACCTAAAAGAGAAACACAAAAAGGAAAGTTAGTAATGATTTAAGGTACGGTTGCTGTAACACCCGGAAATGTACCCTATTTTTCTAGTAGAAATATTTTACGAAACCTTTTCAGCAAATTTAAGTTTTAATTTAGAATTTAAAGTTTCGAGTCGAATTTAGAATTTCCGAGTTCGTATTTGGAATTTCCGCGAGATTCCATGAGAATCCCGTCTTAAGGCGAGTTTGACTTTTCTTGACTTTTGAGTCGTCTTTGACTTTTCTGGACTTTTGAGTCGTCTTTGACTTTTCTTGACTTTTGAGCCGCCTTTGACTTTCGTTGACTTTTCCGACTCACCCTTTACTTATACTCCCTCATACCCCCTTAACCTATTTTCCTACTCAAACACAAACACACATTTCTTCCTTCATAAGAAATCCCCAAACCCTTGCCTCCATCCATTTTTCGATCTTTGAATCATCGTAGCTCTTTCGTTACTCGATAGAATTCACGTAAGTTCATCTCATTCTTCCCCTTTTACCTTCCTCTATCCGTATTGATGTTAAAATCATCGTCTTTCTCGCTTTTCAAACTTTCCGTCTTTCTCAAGATGAATTTTATTCATCTTTTATGATCTATTTGTAGGTGGTGACCTCCAAGATCCCGACAAAGACTATTTTCTAATTGAAGAGGAGCTTGACGATTAGTGAAGACGCTTAAAGGTAACGGTGAAGGGTTACTCGATATCATTTACGTGTTTTGCATGCTTTATATGATTAGAAATCGTATTTAGAATACGATTAGAAGCTTAGGGAACATGTTATGATTTATGATTGTTGTTATTTGATGATTGTTGATGATGAATATTGATTGTTGATAATTATTAGAAGTGAATTAGGAGAATTGAAAATGATGGAACTTGTGTATGTTGTTCTCGGGTAGGAAGCCGAAGGGCCGGCTGCCGGTTCAGTGCCCGGCTGAGAATTCACTGCACCGACCCTTTTTCGTAGAATGATCATATCTCCTTCGTTACTTGCTTGTTTTGGGCTTGTGACCACTCGTTGGAACCATAAGAGGATAAGCTATCACCTCGACTTGGAATTTCTGCATTCCCATATCTAGAACTCTAGTTATGACCGTTTGAAGTGGACCCTTGTTTTAGTTAGTTTCCAAACTCGGTTTTTGTGTGTTGTTGTGCTCCGAGCCGGGGTACCGGCTGCCTCCCTCCACCCCGGCCTGGAACACGGCTGTGTTTTCTTCTTGAAATTTCTAAATCTCGTAATTTATAATAGTTCGCATGATTCGTTTATCGTATAATTTTACGTAGTGACTTATAATATTCATGTTTTGGATATATGATATTCTATTCGATTGTATCGCATGTTTCGTGACGGTTTTCGATATATCCCTCTTTTGAGAGTCGTTTTAAACATATGTTATTGAATTGAGCCTAATATTGTGTGCTTTGACTCTCATTCCTCCCTTTCCCTGCTCAACCCCTTATACTCGTTAGACTGGAATGTCGGAGCGGTGGGGTGTATCCTTGATGCTTGTATGCATGTTTAGTGGGGATATGACGACGTTGTTAGGAGGCGAACGCAATGCGTTGATCGACCCGACCGTCAAATGTTGTATACCTGCGAGGTGGTGTTATTGCATGTAGCGTACTAGCTTGACTTGTGACTATAGATCTCTTTCCGCCTCTTTCGTGAAGGTTGACCGAATTTGGGGTACTCGGCGTCTATGATTGACCGAGTCTTGGATGTGGAACGTCTTACCACATGTCGAATCGGGAAACGTCTTATCCCGAGAGTCTGGCCAGTTTTAGACTAGGACCGTATTATTATCGTCGTCCTAACCGAGAGTCTTAGAGTCTTGTGTGTACGAAACGTCTTAATCTTACAGATTCCGAACGTCTTATCCTGTGAACTTGTTTTGTCTAGGTCATGAGTATACTAAACGTCTTATTGTATACGGTTCCGGAAAACGTCTTATTCCGTTAGCTTCCATTGGCTTGTCTTGCTATTGTACACGATGCTAGTGCGTTTCATTTACCGTGAGAGATGTTGTCAATATATTGGTATGATTACATGAATGATTATATGATTGATCATTGAATGACTTGGCATGGTTTGTTTGTCGAGTCTCAATCTTATCAAACTTATACCGCTAACGGTGAGATGTAAGCCCTAGTGAGCGTATTCGGTTGCCTAAGAGTGTCTTCCCCGAGTCTTGAATAACATGATGGGTCCTCAATTTGATTTCCATATGAGCTTATCATTATATATTGGATTGCCTATTTATTCTTATCGTAACTCACATGGATATCTATATATGCATGATTTCACTTTTGTATTTCCTTATATGTACGTTTAATGTGATATGGCTGGGAGAACCCGTAGTTACTCTCCACTGACTGTGGCGTTCATGTTTTTCATGGATGAACAGGTTGCTTGATTGGATTGCTTTTTGCTTGTGGTATTTTGGGTTCGGGTGTGAGCTAGCGGGCGTTGTCCCTGGAAGTTTCACCTCTAGACGATTTTAGCTAGTTTTGCTAAACACTTGTTCTTTGCTAACATTTTAAGAGACCCCGTCTCTTTGTTGTATTTCCGTACTTAGCTTGTAATATTTTGACACTCCTCGTTTTATTTAACTTGCATGTATAAAAGTTTTTAAAACTACCTATTTCCGCAATATAATTCACATGCTTGTTTGTTTTATATTTCCGCATTCGCGAGGGTTGTCACAGTTGGTATCAGAGCTTTATCGCTCCCGACGCACACACGTGAACCCTAACTTAAACTACTTGACCTTAGAATAATAAATGAGAGTTGGGTAGAAGTTAAGGACTTTACTTGGTAGTCTATATGTTTATGCTAATTGATAGGAATAACTTAATTTGCTTTTGTTTCTTATGAAGATGGTTAGACCTCGACTAGTTGAGAATGTTATGTTGGAGGCTCTTACTCAAGTGTTGAAAAATCAACAAGATGTAGCTTTAGCTCATGCCAACCAAGTTCCCCCTCGAAGGGAAGATAACCATCAGGGTGGCTACGCTTGGGTGGCGGGTCAAATAGCTAGGAGTAAGATTGTACCATATGGTGGAGAACCGGACCCTACGGAGTTATCCGATTGGTTCCGTGAGATGGAAAAGCAGTTCGATCTATACCAAGTCCGCGAGGAGGACAAGGCGAGGATCGCAAAGCACTTCCTTGTTAGGGAAGCCGACGACTGGTGGGCTATCACAAGTGCCATTGTTGTTCTTGAAGAGGACTTCAACTGGGCTTGCTTTAAAGCTCTTGTGGAGGGTAGATTTTATCCTAAAGAGCTTAAACAACAAAGGCTCAAGGAGTTCATTGATTTCAAACAAGGCAACCTATCAGCTCAAGAGTTTACTACGGAGTTCAATAAGCTTGCTCATTTTGCTCCGAGACTTATCCGAGATGATGAAGACCGAGCGTTCTATTACCGTAACAAGTTGAGTGCCGTTCTTCAAAGTAAGGTAAGGAGGAGCTCTACTTCTTTCGGGGAGTTTTATGATGATGCTCTTTGGGCGGAGAACTCAATGAAGGCCGTTAGAGATGAAGCGAAGATGAAGAATCCCTCTCTTCCCTCCTCTTTCAATCCGAGGTCAAACTTCAATGACAAAAGATCTCTCGCTCCTTCTTCTTCTAATGCCTATGCTAACAAGAGGCATTTCCATGCTCCCTCAAACTCCAATGCAAGATCACTTGCTCCTTTTCGCCCTCAAGCTCAAAGACGAATGTGTGACGGTTGTAGGAAACCTGTTCATCCCGGAGTTGGATGCTATGATAGGCCCCTCTTTTGTTTTCTTTGCAAGAAGTCGGGTCATCGCTTTCGTGAATGCCCCGATCGTCAGACTCCCGCACCCGGTGCCAAAGCTAAGGGATCCATCTTTGTGCTCAGCCGAGCCGAAGCTAATGCTCAACCGGAGATCGTGACTGGTAGGTTCATTTCCTTAGATCAATTTCGTTTTCCTTTTCCGCTTTCATCTTTTCCATCGGATCGTAGTTCTTGCATGATGCCTCCTAGTGTTCATAGTATCATGTCCGTCTTCCATAATCTCTCGTGATGTAGTTTTCTCTTTAGCTAATGTAAAGAGTTAGTGGGTGTGTTTTGATGATGCACCAAATATGGTACCTACCCATCCTATGGAGCTAGATTCATGTTTAAATTGACTATAAGGAATTGAGGATAAGTAGGTTGAACCTCTCTTGGTGATTTTAGACTTTGAATCTTGATATTGTAATATCACCTTGAGGATCAAATGGATCGAAATGATAGTTGTTGTTGTTAAGGATTATAGTGGTTGCTTTAAAGATTACTTAAGATTTTATTGTCCTTATATGTTGGACCCTAGCAAGAATGTTTACTTTATGGAATTTGGACTTGGTGACCAATCTCGAAGAATATTTTCATAAGCAAAGACCGATACATTTTGAGTTTTGATGGGCTAGGCGATTTGATTAATTGACGTATCGCCATGTGTTTGGCAGTATGTATGATTTGGAATTTGTATTCACTCTTTGCTTGAGAAATTGTGATTTGACTTTCGAGGATGAGAAGGTTCATTGTAAATTTAGGATAATGAGTTTGAAGTATATTGTCAAGGGATTTTCTTGGTAAGTCTCCTTTACTTTGTGGATTGTTAGTTGTGTAGTCTAACGGGCTGGTGGATTTAGGTAAATATATTGGATTTGAATAATTAGGATTTGTTACTCGAAGTTTCATGATTTTGAAATATTTTTGTAGAATTCTAATGATTGAAAATGTTGAGGATAAATTGCACTCTCTTGAGGACTAGATTACTCGTGGAGTTAGTGATGTCGAGTTGCGATCGACATTTGAATTGTCTTAAATGGGGCATAGTGTTGTGGTTCATTCCTCTCTTTCCCTCAATTTGATCCTTACTCAATCCGCTGCTTTTCAATCCTTTCCCTTTTCGGTCCTTTTTGCTCGTTGGTCGTATCTCTTAGTATCTCGATTTGTGATTTCGATGTTCGAGTTGCTCTACGTTCGGGTATTGTCTCCTTATTTTGATTCTATCCTTGAGAAAACTTTCAAATCTTCATATCGTAATCGTAATTTAACTTTCTAAAATAGTTTAAAGATGGTTTGTGTACCCCTTTTTGGAGAAAATAGATTTCTTCCCCTTTTATATTTGGATTTTGTGTTTGGTTGGCTGTTTGGACTTGTTATTGGAGACGTCTGGTGACTAGTCTGACACTTACTAACACCTGTTTTGATTTTCGATTTCACTATTTCGGCATTGATTTAATTTGTGATAGCTAGAGTTCTCGTTCACGACGGGCACTCTTGTGATTCGTAAATAAAGTTTCTCACTTACGAAAAATTTACTTAAACCGTTTTCGAGAAGAACATCATTTCATAAAGGTTTCCCCTTATAAGAGTTTTCGTATTAATTTTGAAAACCGATTCTTGTTCTTAATACATTTGTTTTTCACTCTCAAGTTTCGAGGACGAAACTTTTTAAAAGGTGGGGTGATTGTAACACCCGGAAATGTACCCTATTTTTCTAGTAGAAATATTTTACGAAACCTTTTCAGCAAATTTAAGTTTTAATTTAGAATTTAAAGTTTCGAGTCGAATTTAGAATTTCCGAGTTCGTATTTGGAATTTCAGCGAGATTCCATGAGAATCCCGTCTTAAGGCGAGTTTGACTTTTCTTGACTTTTAAGTCGTCTTTGACTTTTCTTGACTTTTAAGTCGTCTTTGACTTTTCTTGACTTTTGAGCCGCCTTTGACTTTCGTTGACTTTTCCGACTCACCCTTTACTTATACTCCCTCATACCCCTTAACCTATTTTCCTACTCAAACACAAACACACATTTCTTCCTTCATAAGAAATCCCCAAACCCTTGCCTCCATCCATTTTTCGATCTTTGAATCATCGTAGCTCCTTCGTTACTCGATAGAATTCACGTAAGTTCGTCTTATTCTTCCCATCTTAGCTTCCTCTATCCGTATTGATATTAAATTCATCGTCTTTCTCGCTTTTCAATCTTTCCGTCTTTCTCAAGATGAATTTCATTCATCTTTTATGATCTTTATGTAGGTGGTGACCTCCAAGATCCCGACAAAGACTATTACCTTATTGAAGAGGAGCTTGACGATTAGTGAAGACGCTTAAAGGTAACGGTGAAGGGTTACTCGATATCATTTACGTGTTTTGCATGCTTTATATGATTAGAAATCGTATTTAGAATACGATTAGAAGCTTAGGGAACATGTTATGATTTATGATTGTTGTTATTTGATGATTGTTGATGATGAATATTGATTGTTGATAATTATTAGAAGTGAATTAGGAGAATTGAAAATGATGGAACTTGTGTATGTTGTTCTCGGGTAGGAAGCCGAAGGGCCGGCTGCCGGTTCAGTGCCCGGCTGAGAATTCACTGCACCGACCCTTTTTCGTAGAATGATCATATCTCCTTCGTTACTTGCTTGTTTTGGGCTTGTGACCACTCGTTGGAACCATAAGAGGATAAGCTATCACCTCGACTTGGAATTTCTGCATTCCCATATCTAGAACTCTAGTTATGACCGTTTGAAGTGGACCCTTGTTTTAGTTAGTTTCCAAACTCGGTTTTTGTGTGTTGTTGTGCTCCGAGCCGGGGTACCGGCCGCCTCCCTCCACCCCGGCCTGGAACACAGCTGTGTTTTCTTCTTGAAATTTCTAAATCTCGTAATTTATAATAGTTCGCATGATTCGTTTATCGTATAATTTTACGTAGTGACTTATAATATTCATGTTTTGGATATATGATATTCTATTCGCTTGTATCAAATGTTTCGTGACAGTTTTCGATATATCCCTCTTTTGAGTCGGTTTTACATATGTTATGAATTGAGCACTAATGATTGTGTGCTTTGAACTCTCATTTCCCGGCTACACCTTATACTCGTTAGACTGGAATGTCGGAGCGATGGGGTGTATCCTTGATGCTTGTATGCATGTTTAGTGGGGATATGACGACGTTGTTAGGAGGCGAACACAATGCGTTGGCGACCCGACCGTTCAAATGTTGTATTATTGCGAGGGTGGTGTATTGCAATGTAGCGTACTAGCTTGACTTTTGACTATCGATCTCTTTCCGCCGCTTTCGTGAAAAGGTTGACGAATTTGGGGGGTACTCGGCGTCGATGATATGACGAGTTCTTGATGTGGAACGTCTTTAAACACACAGTCGAATCGGAAACACGTCTTATCTCCGAGAGTCTGGCCAAGGTTTAGAATCGGACCTTATATTATCGTCGTCCTACCGAGAGGATTAGAGTCTTGGGTAGAAACGTCTTATCGTGACATGATTCCGGGGAAACTCGTTCCTGTGAACTGGGTTTGTATAGGCATGAGTGATAGAAACGTCTCTATCGTATCGGTTCGGAAAAGTTCTTATTCCGTGAGCTTCCATTGGCTTGTCTTGCTATTGACACGGATGCTAGGGCCGTTTATTTACCGAGAGAGATGTCGTCATTTGTGTCGGTGTAGGTGTTTGGGAGGATGATACATGAATGATTATATGAGTGATCATTGAATGACTTGGCTGGTTTGTTTGTCGAGTCTCAAATCTATCAAACGCTGACCCGTAAACGGTGGATGGTAAGCCCTAGTGAGTATTATAGTTGCCTAAGAGTGTCTCCCGAGTCTTGAATAACAATCTCAATTTGATTCATATGAGCTATCATTAGATATGGATTGCCTATTTATTCTATCGTAACTCACAGGGATATCTATATATGCATGATTGTCACTTTTGTATTTCCTTATATGTACGTGTAATGTGATATATGGCTGGGAGAACCCGGAGGTACTCCCCACTGATTGTGGCGTTCATGTTTTTCATGAATGAACAGGTTGCTTGCATGGATGGCTTTTTGCTTGACTATTTTGGGTTCGGGTGGGAGCTAGCGGGCGTTGTCCCTGGAAGTTTCACCTCTAGACGATTTTAGCTAGTTTTGCTAAACACTTGTTCTTTGCTAACATTTTAAGAGACCCCGTCTCTTTGTTGTATTTCCGTACTTAGCTTGTAATATTTTGACACTCCTCGTTTTATTTAACTTGCATGTATAAAAGTTTTTAAAACTACCTATTTCCGCAATATAATTCACATGATTGTTTGTTTTATATTTCCGCATTCGCGAGGGTTGTCACAGTTGCACCTAAAAATGGTAGAATTTTAAACAAAAATCAGCAATACACAGATAAACAAAACCGTGCTCCCCGGCAACGGCGCCAAAATTTGACCGGGTTGTGTCGCAGCCCCGATACACAAATAATTACCCACACTTAGGCTAACAACATAAATAATGTAAATAGGGAAGTAGGGGTCGATCATCAGGGAGTACGTGTTAACTATGAATTGCTATGGGGTGATTTTCATTTAAGTTCGATTTTCTTGAGGTGATTATCTAAACTACTAACATGAAATAAAATGACAAATATACAATGACGGTATTTAAATGACAAGTATGGAAATTGCGATAGAAATAAATCTAATCTAATTGATGACGATAATAAAATTGCAAGATAAGATGAACTAATCTACTTAACGGAAAGGAAAGTGACAATAATTAAATCTAACTAAGAATGATAATTAAAATAAAAATATTGAAAAGCTACCTAACTAAAATAATAGAAAACCAAATGACTAACAAATGACAATAAAATAAATTATCTAAGAACGGTAATAAAATGACGGTAAAATAAACTAACTAAAACGATAAAATAAACTATTTAATCAAATTGATATAGAGAATTAGAAATTCATGTCAAATGATTTAAAAGCTTTATTGATACCAATATTAGTATTACTACGATTGTCTAAGCCTTGTAGCGGTATATTCCTCTCGGTTTCGTACCGACTTTTTTATGTGTCCAAACGTCCTCTCAGCCTGGTTAGGTCACTAAACCCCTATTGGCAGTCCTAATTCTCATCCCAACTCTCGTTTCTAAGACGGAAATTGACTAATACAAACAATTGTTTATGGCCACTAAACAAAGTTATAGAATTTGACACGACCAAAGGAAGAAACAAACTAGATGGTTCTATTGGTATCGACTCTTCTTTCAATTCATTCTAACTAGCAAATCATTTTAATATTTCAATTTTATTTATTATATTTACATAATGATAATCCTACACTACCATATTTAATTTATGTGATTAAATAAATTAAGAGGAAAATGATAAGCAAAATTAAACTACGAAATAAAAACACTAAAATGATTAAGGTGATCAAGATTATATTAGTAATGATTCTAATGATGAATTTTATGATTATTATTATATGATTAGGCAAAATAGAATATGACATATTAAACGATATTTTGGTTTCAACTAGATTACTTTTATATGGATTTCCTACCAACAATAATATAAAAACAAGACTAATGAGATTATAGTTCATGAACTTAATATGATGATGAAAACAATACGACTAAAATAAATACTATAAAGAGAAAACAATGATGTCGGAAATTGCATAAATAAAGGATAGAAAATTACCGGGATTGGAGTACAATTATGTAAGAAAGAAAGCAAAGAACAAATATCCAACCCAATATAATGACTAATGCTTATAGAAAACACTAGAGAAGTACTTGGAAATTGCTATAAAAATAGTCTAAGATTGCATAAACTATAAACTATGATCTAAAACTTATATGTAAAATATGTAATGTTGTGTTGTGTTATGATTTCATGCCTCTTCTTCTCATGCGTTTAGACTTATATAGGGCTGCTTAGCTGCTGTGTTTCGTCCAAATTCATACCCTAGACAACCTAATAAAGCACTACATTAAGGCTTGGTAGAAGAAGAGCCAAGAAGCGTTCATCAGCAGACATACCCGATCGGGTATGTGGTAATCCGATCGGGTATGTAACCCTGATGGATTTTCTTTCGTCTCTTCCAATTTCTTCTTTGGGCACGGAATCCTATGCCTTTGTCTTGGTCAATGCAGCACGTAATTGGGCTTGGGCTAGTCTTCCTTTGACTTGGGTTGATGTTTTCCTTTGAGAAACAAAGTCAAAGTCCAAGATGAGTCCACTTGAGGAAGGATGTAGCGGAATCGTAGTCAAATCGTGAAATTGCTATCATCGGTTCCACGTAAATTTGTATTCTAGTGCCTTTGCTCCATAAAGTAAGAAAATATAAGAAAACCGTTTCATTTCCTATAAAACGAGACAAAGCACGCAAAACAACTAGAATAGTAATGTTATCTCGTTAATCACTTAACAAAGTGCATAAATCATATAGAAATCGAGCCAAAACGGGGGATAAATTAGTACAAAATATCGCTTATCAAGACCCCCGATATATCATTTGACCCGAAAATGACCCGACCCGGTAATGACCCGAACCCGACCCGACCCGACCCGAAAGGGTTGTCTGACCCGATACGACCCGAACCCGATACGACCCGAACCCGACATGACCCGACCCGAACCCGACCCGACTGACCCGATTGCCACCCCTACCCGTAACACATGGGAGAGCTACCATCTCGGTTGCCTGAGGTAGTACATATCAAAACAAGCAATAAAGAAACAATAGTTTATTTAATAAATAGTTTAACTCAAATATATGTCCCCAAAAAAGACGGCATACCGTCTGACCAATAATCCAAAGATAACAATATTAAAGTACTAGAAACTTAAAAAAGTGTCACAGAGGGCAGACGCAGTGATCTCATCCTCGATCCCAACGAAGCTCTATCGATTACCTGCGATCACCTGCTCACCATCCCCAATGGATCACATAAGTTTTTTAAAACATTAAAGGTGTCAGTATTCGCATATACCAACCAACGTACAAGACAAGCAAAAGGGAAATGAAAACGAGAGGGCCACCGCAGCGGACACCTCAGAAAACTCAGGTTACCATCCCTGCTCTACAAAAACAACCTATTGACCCTGGACCGGAACCACATCCGTCGATGTTCCATCTCACCGCAGTGAGACAAACCCCGATCATTAATGTGAACATCCCCCACGTAGCGGGATAACTACGGGGGCGAACTCGGGGTAAGATCCGTCTCCCAAAGGAATCACCAACAAGTAACCATAGTAACAACCCAAACTCCACCCGAACTCCATCATCATCATCAATCACAAAAAGTAACATATAATCTTATCACATCAATTAGTATAAAAAATACTGAGTAGAGAAACCCTATCATATAGCAAATCGGTAATAATCACACAAGCAAATCAGGAGCGTTCTTCTATGAAGTCCCCTCCTAAACAATCAATATTCATACAATCAATAACAATCTTCTCTTTCCCTCAATTCAAATAGGGTTACAATACTATGTAAACAATTCACAAATATGAATACTTACCAAAGCAAACAATTAAAGCAGTGAAAGATCAGATCCGGTACAAGATGATCAAGGTGTTCTTAAGGATTTAGAGAGAGTTTAAGAGACTAGGGTTTATAATTATGAAAGCGTAAACTGATTTATGAAAGTTAATTACTCTTATTAACCCTTAATCATCTGTCTGACTTAATCCCGAAGCTCGTCGTACTCGGTAGAGTGCCGATCTCACTCGGCCGAGTGCGCAAGAACATAAAACTATTGTTCCAAACATCAACCAACTCCACTCGGTCGATTAGCCCCTACTCGGCCGAGTGCATAGCCCACTCGGTCGAGTAAGCCCTACTCGGCTGAGTCCCCAATACATAAAAATACATAGTATTACAGCCTACCCTCCCTAAGAACGAATTTTGTCCTCGAAGTTCACAACTCATACTCCTCTCCTACATCCCTAATTGTTGGAGCTAGTGTCCTCCACAGTGAGTGTGATAACATGTATAAATCTCTTACAGGTTCAAAGGGTATACTTAATATTCTTATCAGTTGATTAACGTTTATCGATAACGGTTGGCTTGCTAGAAGTTTGGCGTTATTGTCATTTTAATGGCGGTAATCAACTGGTCCCTAAAAGTCACACCTAAAAGATGTGTTTGAGAGATATGATTATATGAATAATATAATCATATTGATGCCTTATATGACTAAAAGGTTAGTCAAAGTAATGATGATACGATTATTTAATACGATTAAATAATGCTAGCCGAGACGAATTAAATGTTAATTCGTAATTGAATATAAACTGTTATATCTAATTAATGTATATAATGTAATTATTTAATACGATTAAATAATGTAAGCTTAAACGAATTAAATGTTAATTCGTAATTAAATATAAACTGTTATATTTAATTAGCAAATTATAAATATACGATGTTTATAATTGACGTATATATTATAATAATACATACACATACTATACATTAAATAAATAAAAAAAGGAAGACTCCTATCTGGACTCCACTTCCTAATATAAGTAGAAGAAGAAGAGGAAAGACTCCTCCCTCTACCCTACTACTACTTACACGGCTACAATAGAGAAAAAAAGAGTCTTATATAAACTCTTCTTCTCTACATGAATCATCATTCATAACTTGACACAAAAATCATCAGTAATATTTGTATTCTTTCTAGCACTAGAAAAGGTATATCTCAGAGCATCTTGGGTGCAAGGTTTAGGAGAATATCGATCTCGATATTTGTTCTTAGGCCATATTGCTAGGACCAAAGGTTGATTCTAATCTTTATGTTTTTCGTTTATGACTCGTATTTCATATATTATAATTTCGTTATAATCCTTAAATTTCATGTTGAAATATACCGATATTTCCCACAAGTGGTATCAGAGCCTTGGCTACGGAATTATTTTATATGATTTTTCATAAATGATGAAATATATTAAATTAAAATTTTTCAGAAATGTTTTTTTTAATTCGGCTGAATTTTTTTTTTCGGTCCGTGTTATTTTTTTATATTTTATTTTTGATTCTTGTTTTCATTTTGATTTATTGATATTGTTGTTTTAATATGTTAAGATGACAATATGATAAATTTGTAGATGTTTTGATTTAATAAGGATTAAATTAAAATTTAAATGGAAATTGTTTTGAATGTTTATGAACATTTATTTTTGCTATATATTTTCGGTATACATGATGTTAAATTGTTGTTTTGCATCATGATTCATTAATTTTAATGATGTTCAAATCAATTATGATTAGTTGAATATTAAGATAATCGATTTAATCATGATTTAGATATTTATTTTAAAATGTTAAATTGAATCATCTAGTTTGTATCAAAGTTTAATAATGATTAAATGTTGATAATTGTACCGATCTAGTAATATTAGCAACATTAAAAAAAAAAATAACAGGCCGTAGCTGTTTTGAAAAAAAACAAAAAAAATTTGATTCGGTTTTTTGTTTTTTTTTTTTAAATTTGGCCGAATGTTTTTGTTTATGCATTATAATGATAATGTATGATTGTTGTTGTGAAAAAGTTCAAAATTATTGGATACCCAATTATTTTAAAATGGTTTAAAATAATGTTGGATTAATTCATATTATACGATAATATGAATTAAAATTGGATTATGTTTGATTGGAATTATTGTGAGTAATTAAGGAATTGTCACATAATTTTGATCATTTTAAAAAAGGTGGTTTGGATAAATTACTCTACGTAATTAAGGAATTATGTCTTGAATGATTAATTTATTGTTGATGCATTTTATTTTGTTGAATGATTTGTTGAATGGTTTATTTACGTATTTTTGCAATTGGTTGTAATTTGTATTACCTAGTGTGGCCTTAGTTGATTATGTTTTCGTAATGATGGAAACATGATCTTGATGTAATTTTCAGATCTCGAATCTCCTTTTGTTTTCTTTGAAATTATGTTTTTAAATTAGAATGTAAATAGGTTTATATTTTGTAATTTATTAAATGTAATTTGAGAAGACTAAAAACGGAGATCGGATTGCTCATTCCCGCTACATGGACCAAGATGGAACATCAAGACAAGCTTTTCGGGTCCAAACATGGATGGATTTCAAAGTTGTATTTTGTTCATTTTGGTAGATAGGTCACACTAGGACTTTGTAATTTTACGTATTTTTCGTTCTTGTTTCATTTCTTCACATGATAGTTAGTGCATCATATTCCGCCTAAACCAAACCACCTACTACTTAAAATGCATGAAAATTGACTCATATAGTTTGGATGTTAGTTATCATGGACATAAAAATGTCACACGAATTAAAGCCATCATCTTAGTTTATTCATTCTCGCATGCTAGATATTCGTTCACTTAAAATGAATTAAAATAAAGTTGATGGGATCTTCCTCTAAAACCTAAAATTGATACTAGTCTTTATAGGCCAAACTACTATGAATCCCTTCTTCGTCGGTAGGCATATAGGACCTTACTCTCCATATGACCCCTTCTACGTTGGGTAAGTAGTATGTGTTGACTTATTTTACCTCAACATTATAATCCGAAGAGTTTCTCGTGATTATGATGGACTATAGATAAAATTTTATCGACCAAGAATTCTAAAGGTAGAATTAGCCAAGAGGTTGGCTTATCAATTTACAGATAATTGAGTCTTGGGATCATTTATATAATTCTTGAGGGAGGTCAATTGTATAAATGCTTGAGTCTTCGCATTAAACAAGTTTTGCACTAGACTTAATTCATATCGATGAGTATGCTTATTATTATATTTTTTCTTCTTTTTCGCAGTGTAGAATCCGTCTTATATTGATAATACTGCTATAACAAATGGCTGGCCATAATGATGTCCCTATGCCAAGTGCCACACTCGCACGCGAGTCCTGGCTTAAAACTTTCATGGACCACATGAATCAGTCCACGCGACTGAAGAATAACGGGTCCAACTTTGCGGACTGGGAGGCGGCATTACGGAATGCAGCCATTGATGAGGGCAAGCTCCAGTACTTGACTGAGCCAATACCGCCAAACCCAGGCCCCAATGCGAGAGCTAACGAGTCACTTGCTTATAGTGACTTCGTTATGGAAGCGGGTGCGATAAAGAACGTACTCATCTTTGCAATGGAAACCAATTTTCAAAGACGCTTCATTGCCCAAGGTGCAAATAAGATTTTCACCACGCTCACTAACGAATTCTCAAAAGCACCGAGAATCGTTACTTATGAGCATACCTGTCGCTTCTTTGGCGAAACTCCAGAAGGGCCAACCGGTTAGCCCACACATTCTTGATATGATTGAGAATGTCGAGAAACTGGAGGCACTTGATTGCAAAATCAGTGAGAGCATAGTCATTGACCGAATGCTTCATTCACTTCATGATGGTTTTGCCCTTTTCAGGGCAAATTACTACATGAATGACATGAGGAAAAGTCCTCATGAGCTACACTCACTTCTCGTACAGACCGAGAAGGATCTGAAATTGAGTGGGAGCATGAAGCAAGATGTTCTCATGATTTCCAACAAGAAAAAAGGTAAGGGCAAGGCTCACGGCGACCTAAATATAGGGAAGCCAAAGTTTAAGAAGTCAGGAAAGGGTAAGAGTGGGCCTGGTGAGACTAGTAGCTCACAAGGCAAGGCAAAGAGCAAGGACAGTGACATTGAGTGCCACCATTGCCACAAGACTGGGCATTGGAGGAGGAATTGTCCCGTGTACCGTGAGGACATAAAAGCTGGTCGCGTCACTCCTGTTGGTATGTCATCTTATATTCATATGATTGAGATTAACCATGCAAGTTTTGGAACTTGGGTACTTGATACAGGTTGTGGTTCTCATCTGTGTATTCATTTGCAGGGCCTAAAAAACATCACACCTCTCGCAAAGGGTGATGTGGACCTGCGAGTAGGGAATGGAGCAAAAGTTGCTGCAGTCTCAATGGGAACATATGTAATCCAACTCCCGAGTGGATTTGAGTTGTATTTATATAACTGTTACTATGTACCCAAGTTTATCTAAGAACATTATTTCTGTTTCCGTGCTTGATAAAGACGGTTTTTCATTTTCAATAAAAGACAATAGCTGTATTTTCTCTTTGAATGAAATGATTTATGGCAAAGCAGTTTCCATGAATGGCATTTATATCTTAGATCAAACCACAGACATATTACATGTGAATAATAAGAAAGTAAAGGTTGGTGACAAAGATCAAACTTATCTATGGCACTGTCGTATGGGACACATAAATGAAAAATGTGTAAAGAAGCTCATTGAAAATGGGACTATCTCGCCATTTGATTACGAATCATTTGGCACGTGTGAATCATGTCTTATCGGCAAAATGACTCGAATTTCCTTCAAAGGTGTTGGAATGCGTGCTAGTGACCTATTAGGACTAATACATACTGATGTATGTGGACCTATGTCAATCAACGCAAGAGACGGCTATAGATATTTTATCACTTTCACGGATGATTTGAGTAGATACGGATATGTCTACTTAATGAAGCATAAAAGTGAGTCCTTTGAAAAGTTCAAGGAATTCCATAATAAGGTTGAGAACCAGCTGGAAAGAAAGATTAAAGCACTTCGATCAGATCGTGGTAACGAATATCTTTCAAATGAGTTTGATCAACACCTTAAAGACTGTATCATAGTATTACAGTTAACTCCACCTGGAACACCTCAATTAAATGGTGTGTCCGAACGGAGAAATCGAACATTACTTGATATGGTTCGATCCATGATGAGTCAGTACCTGATTCACTATGGGGTTTTGATCTTTTGTCAGCTGCTCTTATACTTAACCGAAGTCCGTCTAAAGCTGTAGACAAGACTCCATATGAGATATGGAAGGGAACGGTCTCTAACTTGTCCTTTATTCGGGTTTCGGGCTGCGAGGCTTATGTCAAGTGGAGACACGAGGATAAGCTCGGCCCGCGATCGGTCAAGACATACTTTATTGGTTATCCAAAAGGAATGTTTGGTCATTACTTCTATTCGCCTACCGAACATCGAGTTTTTGTTGCGGCTAGTGCGAAGTTTTTAGAGAAAGAGTTTCTCGAGAACAAGTCAAGTAATAGAACCTTCGATCTGTCGTAGATTCAAGAACCAACAACCGAGCAACCGATGGAGGAAGATGTTCCTTCAACTTCTGCTACGGTTAATAGTCCTCGGGAACTTAGAAGATCGGGTAGAGTCTCCATTCCTCCAGACAGATACATTGGTATGGTCGAGGAGAATGAGAGAGATGCCATTTTGCTCCTAGAGAGTAACGAATCCGCTACCTATAAAGGTGCCATGACCTATTCTGACTCTAAGCTATGGCTTGAAGCCATGCAATCCGAGATGGACTCCATGTATGAGAATGACGTATGGGATCTTGTTGATTTGCCTGATAAGGTACGACCTCTTCAGTGCAAATGGCTTTATAAGATAAAGCATTCTGTAGAAGGACAACCAGACACCTATAAGGCACGACTAGTGGCAAAAGGTTTCACTCAAGTGCAAGGATTGCATTATGATGAAATTTTTGCACCCGTAGTTATGCTGCGTTCCATTCGGATAATCTTAGCGATTGCCGCTTTTCATGACTATGAAATTTGGCAGATGGATGTGAAAACCGCCTTCTTAAACGGTTATTTGGAGGAGGAATTGTACATGGTACAACCCGAAGGTTTCATTGATCCTAAAAATCCTAAGAAAGTGTTGCAGCTTAAGCGTTCCATTTATGGACTTAAGCAAGCTTCTCGGAGTTGGAATCATCGTTCGTCGCCCAGGTGATAAAAGAGAATGGTTTCACTCGATCGGTCGAGGAACCATGCTTGTATGTCAAGTCGAGTGGGAGTAAGATTGTCTTCTTGATATTGTATGTCGATGACATACTCTTGATTGGGAATGACATTCCTCTCTTATCTTCGGTAAAAGTATGGTTAAAGAACCATTTCCAAATGAAAGATCTGGGTGAGGCACAACGCATATTGGGGATTCGTATCTCTAGAGATAGATCACGATGGATGTTATCACTTAGTCAGGAGTCTTATATAGATAAGATTCTTGAAAGATTCAGCATGACCAACTTCAAGAAGGGGTACCTTCCAATGATTTCTGAGATGCATTTGAGTAAAACTCAGGCACCCAAGACATCGGAAGAGGTTGAGTGCATGAGTCTTGTTCCTTATACATCGATCATGTATGCCACGATATGCACACGTCCAGACGTGGCATATGCATTGAGTATGACGAGTCGGTACCAAGGCAATCCACGTGAAACACACTGGATGGCTGTTAAAAATATCCTTAAGTACTTACGAAGGACTAAGGATTGGGTATTGACTTATGGAGGATATACTGAGCTATGCGCAATCGGTTACGCGGATGCTAGCTTCCAAATGGATCGAGATGACTCGAAATCTCAGTCTGGATTCGTCTTTACTCTTAATGGCGCTGTGGTCAGTTGGAAAAGTTCCAAACAGAGTGTTATAGCAGATTCTACAATTGAGTTCGAGTACTATGCCGCTTCGGAAGCTGCAAAGGAAGCTATATGGATGCGTCAGTTTTTACAAAGACTAACCGTAGTTCCTAGTTCGAATGACCCAATTACCATCTATTTTGATAATAGAGGTGCCATCTTCCAAGCTAAGGAGCCAAAGTCTAGCAACAAGTCTAGACATGTACTTCGGAAGGCTCGCATGATCCGAGATTACGTGGAGCAAAAGGAGATAGTGATAGACAAGATTGCTTCGGATGACAACATCACAGATCCTCTTACTAAACCGTTAAAATATGATAAGCATGAAGGGCACATTATTTCCATGGGAATTAAACGTGTTCCTGAGTTGTAGTAGCTGTTTATATGGATTAGATAAATGTATCTTTTTCATAGACTATTCATAACATCATCGTATTGTTTCATATTTTGTTTTTCATGTGGATTGTACGACAACATTGAACGCCACAAAGTGAACTGAATTACATTATATTTGTTTTGTCCGTAATCGCCCAAATGAGTTGATAACTCTAGCAATTATTTTGTGAAGTTGATTGATGGTGGGTTCAACGAGCCATAAGTCAAACGGTTGACTGATCGATCACAGATACGAGTTATAAAGATACCTCGTAGGACATCGTGACAACGTTATGGAGTCCTAAATGTGTAAAAACATTCAGTGCCAGGTCGTGGATTGGACGTCCATAGTGTTCCTAGAGTCGATTCTTTTGACTATCGACTGTCTCTTGAGATTAAGGCAGTTTTTGGGTGACTTTAGTTTCTTTCTCATGGTCGACCGTAACAGGAGGCTAAGCAGATTTTTACTGGGTCATTTCATACGGTGCTTGTATCTACAGGATTTGAGTTGAAGAAAATATCCAACCTTTATCAGGTTTTGTTATTTCTCAGGGCCACTCGAGGAGTTGTAACTGAAATGCATGGCCATTCTCGAATAATGATTCGTTTATCAGTTAAGTTGCTCTCTAGTCGGGAAAACCACTCTTGATATTGATCACTTGTAAAATACGACCTTTGTGAATACGGACTTTGCAAATTGTTTTACATTGAGTGGGAGAAATTTTGGATATGAGAATCGGTTATCGCACATACACTTGTAAGGACAAGTGGGAGATTGTTGGAGTAGTGTCCTCCACAGTGAGGTGATAACATGTATAAATCTTACAGGTTACAGGGTAACTTAGTATTCTTATCAGTGATTAACGTTTATCGATAAAGGTTGGCTTGCTAGAAGTTTGACGTTATTGTCATTTTAATGGCGGTGATCAACTGGTCCCTAAAAGTCACACCTAAAGGATGTGTTTGAGAGATATGATTATATGAATAATATAATCATATTGATGCATTATATGACTAAAAGGTTAGTCAAAGTAATGATGATACGATTATTTAATTCGATTAAATAATGCTAGCTGAGACGAATTAAATGTTAATTCGTAGATGAATATAAACTGTTATATCTAATTAATTTTTATAATGTAATTATTTAATACGATTAAATAATGTAAGCTTAAACGAATTAAATGTTAATTCGTAATTAAATATAAACTGTTATATTTAATTAGCAAATTATAAATATACGATGTTTATAATTGACGTATATATTATAATAATGATATTTCCCACACTAACACCCCTACCAACCACCTACACAGACACAACATACCACATGTAACACCACACAGAACACATGACACAACACATATGCACACAACATATGTCACAACAAATATGCTAAGGACACAACGCCAACACCATCACCTATGACCCATATATACTAGTGACTGCAACATATCCTAGTAAAATGCAACTATCTCCTTCCCCCCTTAAGAACAAGGTTACGCTCTCGTAACCGAACATACCTCTTCAAACAGACGCGGGTACTTCTCCCTCACTGCAGCTTGAGGTTCCCAATTTGCTTCCTCCATGTTATGGTTAGACCATAACACTTTCAGCAGCGTAGTTTCTCCATTCCTCGTCTTGCGCACCTTTCGGTCCAAGATCTCCTTCGGCACCGGAACATAGGTGAGTGCCTCATCCAGCTCGATAGTCTCAGCCTGAAGAACATGAGATGGGTCACTCACATACTTTATCAGCTGAGGCACATGAAATACATTATGGATCCGGTCAAGAGCAGATGGTAAGGCCAAACGATAAGCCACCTCTCCAACCCGATCAAAAATCTCATAGGGACCTATGAAATTCTGGCTCGGCTTGCCCCTAGTCACGAATCTCATCACCCCTCGCATAGGTGACACCTTCAAATGGACTTTGTCACCCACCTGGAACTCAACATCCCGACGATGAAAGTCTTCAAAGCTCTTTTGGCGATCCTACGCTGCTTTCATTTTCTGGCAAATTAACTTCACTTGCTCGACAATGTCCTGGACAGTCTAGGGTCCTAAAACTACTGCCTACAAACTATCATCCCAACAAACCGGGCACCTGCATCTCCTCCCATACAAAGCTTCAAACGGAGCCATCCCGATACTAGATTGATTGTTGTTGTTGTAAGAGAAATATATCAAATCTAGCCTATCTTCCCAGCTTCCACCAAAAGATAGCACACAAGCCCCCAAAATATCCTTTAAGGTCTTGATCGTCCTCTCCGTCTGGCCATCCGTCGCAGAATGAAATGTTGTACTCATCTTCAATGTTGTTCCCATTAGCTCTTGCAGTTCCTTCCAGAATTTAGAGATAAATCTTGCATCACGGTCAGAAACTATATCACTAGGCACCTCATGCAGCTTCACCACATGCTTCCTATAAGCCAACGTGAGCTCAACCTTACTCCAAGTATCTTTCTTAGGTACAAAATGGGCTGACTTGGTCAACCGATCCACAATCACCCAAATCATGTTATTCTCCTTCTGCGATCTCAGAAGTACCACCATAAAGTCCATGGATATAGACTCCATTTCCACTCCGGCACATCTAAGGACCGAATCTTACCATGTGGTCTCCTTTGATGACCTTTGACTCGCTGATATGTCAAACATCTTGCGATAAAATGAGCTACCTCTTTCTTCATTCCCGGCCACCAAAACGTTTTCTTCAGATCCTTGTATAATTTATCCCCACCCGGATGAACCGAATAAGGGGTATAATGAGCCTCACTCAAAATCACTTTCTTCAACTCTAGATCACTCGGTACACACCATCGGCCCTCAAACCTCAAACTCACATCACCATGAATCGAAAATATAGGGGTAGTACCCTCCTCAACCACTTCTTCCGCAGCTGAATCTTCGGATCCTCTAACTGCTTGCTCCTAATATCATCATATAACCCAGGCTGAATCATCATATCACTAGTAGCATCCCCCTTCCGAACCACGTGGATCCTCATCTTTGCTACCTCATCCCTCAACCTCATCAAGTACATCGCCGTGCACAAAGAATGTACACTCTCCCGACTCAAGGCATCAACAACTACATTAGCCTTTCCTTCATGGTAGATGATCTCCATGTCATAGTCCCCAATCAGCTCCATCTAGCGTCGATGCCTCATATTCAGCTCCTTATGGATATAGATGTACTTCAGGTTCTTATGGTCTGAAAACACCTTGAAGCTGGCACCATACAGATAGTGCCTCCAAATCTTCAGCGCAAACACCACCGCACCTAACTCAAGATCATAAGTAGGGTAATTCTGCTCATAAGGCTACAGCTGTCTCGACGTATAAGCAATGACCTTCCCATTTTGCATCAACACACAACCCAAGCCACACTTCGATGCATCCGTATACACCTCAAAATTTTCGCTCCCCTATGGTAATGCCAAAACCGGAGCTGTGGGCAAACGCTTCTTTAAGGTTTGTAACGTCGTATCACAACTCTCATCCCAACAAAACCTGTTCTCCTTCCTCATCAATGCCGTCATGGGTCTAGCTATCCTTGAGAAGTCCTTCACAAACCTCCTATAATACCCAGCCAAACCCAGAAAACTTCTCACCTCAGCCACATTCTTTAGTGCATCTTAGTTAGACACCGCCTCAATCTTACTCGGATACACCATTACCCTTTCCTTAGATATCACATTCCCCAAGAAGGCCACCTTCTCTAACTAGAACTCACACTTAGACAATTTGGCATACAACTAGTTATCTCTCAAGATATGCAACACGTTCCTCAGATGCTCTGCATGCTTCTCCTGAGTCTTAGAATAGACAAAAATGTCGTCAATGAATACCACCACGAACATGTCCAAATATGGACTAAAAATCCAGTTCATAAGATCCATGAATACCGGTGGTGCATTAGTCAACCCGAACGGCATCACCACATACTCATAATGCCCATACCTCGAGCAAAACGGCGTCTTCGAAATGTCACCATCCTTTATTCTCAGCTGATGATACCCCGACCTCAATTGATCTTTGAAAACACCCCAGCTCCACTTAATTGGTCAAATAGGTCATCAATCCTAGGTAATGGATACCTATTCTTCACCGTCACATAGTTTAGCTCACGGTAATCACTACATAACCGTAAGCTACCATCCTTCTTCTTCACAAAGAGAACCAGCGCACCCCACGACGATACACTAGGTCTAATGTATCCCTTGTTCAGTAACTCATTCAGCCGCTTCTTCAACTCCCCAAGCTCCTTCGGCCCCATGCGATACGGGGCCTTAGAAATTGGTCTCGTACCCGGTTTCAGCTCCAAGCTAAAATCCACATCTCTCTTCCGATCGAGGTAATTCCGATAACTCATCCGGAAAAACATCATCGAACTCACTAACCACTTCGATCTGGTCTGCTACCGGCTCTTCAACTCTGGTGTCTCTGACATGACTTTAGATCATAGAGTAGCCCTTTCTCAGATAAGTCTTCAACGTGATAGCCGCTATCAGCTTCACCTTAGACTTCACTACGAACCCTCGGTACGACATTCTAACTCCATTCGGACCCCATAGTGACACCTTCTTATGATAACAATCTATATTAGATTTATATCTACCCAACCAGTCCATCCCGACAATGCCCTCAAATCTATCTAACGGGAATTCAAACAAATCAACAGGAAAGTATACTTCCCCCACAACCATAGACACCCCTCTAAACAACTTATTACATGGTACAAATTCCACAGAACGTACAAATAGCTCATCATTTACACATTCACCACCTACCAATTCGAACAATACAACATGACATTTTGAAATGAAAGAATGGTTTGCCCCCGAATCGAATAATAGAAAAGAAGGAATATTATTAACAAGGAAGGTACCAGTAACAACCTGCGCGTCCGCCTCTGCCGCTTGCTTGTCCATAATGAATAGTTTTCCATTGTTCTTTTGGCCGCTCCCTTGAACAGTGCTTGCAGATGCCACAGTCTTTTAAGTCGAATTTTGGTTCTCCCCTTTGTTGTTGTTGTTCTGCCTCTAATAACCACCATAACGGTTGTAACTGAAAGTCCTAAACCTCTAATTAGACTCCTCTAATTAGTTCATTAAATTACATTAACTTAATGATTTAGGATCTAGTTATCATGCATGCAAATATAAAAGCATAAATATAAAGATAAGAAGAAATTTCCTTACAATGGGAAATTTTCGGTCAAAATGGGCACAATAAGAAACTCTTTTCTTATTGTTCTTGAGCATGAAATTAGTGGATGATCCTCCAAAAACGACCTCCAAAGTAGAAGGTCTCCTTCTTATTGCACCCAAGAATCAACCCAAATAATCTCTACTATTATTGTTGTAACACCCGGAAATGTACCCTATTTTTCTAGTGAAAATATTTTACGGATACTTTTCAGCAAATTTAAGTTTTAATATAGAATTTTATGTTCCGAGTCGAATTTAGAATTTCCGAGTTCGTATTTGGAATTTTCGCGAGATTCCATGAGAATCCCGTCTTAAGGTGAGTTTGACTTTTCTTGACTTTTGAGCCGCCTTTGACTTTCGTTGACTTTCTCCTTCATATACTCCCTTCCTCACCCTAAACCTAATTCATTTCCCACAACTCAAATTCATTTCTTCTTCTCTAAGAAACCCCAAACCTTGCCTCCATTTTCATCCATCTTCGAATCATCGCTACGCCTTCATTTCTTGTTCAAATTCACGTAAGTTCGTCTTATTCTTCCCCTCTTACCTTCCTCTATCCGTATTGGTAATAAAATTACCGACTTTCTCGCTTTTTAAATTATCCGTCTTTCTCAAGGTGAATGATATTCATCTTTTATTATCTAATTGTATGTAGGTGGAGACTAGGAAGGTTTAGAAACCGTTTAAAGACGCGAAAAGGTAACGTTGAAGGGTTACTCGATATCATTTACGTGTTTTATGTGTTTTCTAGGCTAGTAATCGTATTTAGATTATGGTTAGTATGCTTAGGACTTGTGTTGTTGTTGTTGGTTGTTGTTAGTGGTTAATTGATATGAGAATTGATGGTTTGTGATGATAAATGAGGATTTTGTTGTTGGTAACTTGTTGGGATTTGATCGTTCCTGAATCCCGTGTGGGACGCTGGCTG
>JAIUZE010074453.1:0-27759 GCA_022085475.1 Heliosperma pusillum | reverse complement strand
TGATCAAGATGAAGAGATGATTCGTATACTGAAGATCTTTGTGAAGATTAGATAGTATAGGTCGTCATTCGGTAACTATTCCATTCGAGTGATTTTATGTTCAAAGTTATAGCTTTAGCCTATAACTTTGGATGATAAATGTTGATGCATGATTTTGGAAATAAAATGATTTAAATGTTTTCAAAAGTTAAAGAGTATTTTTATATTTATCAAAAGTTTTATTAGAGAATATATTTATGAGATTCTATTGGTTAGTAATACAACTTATGGGTTGTCATGCTACCTAGGGTTTCTAATATATTCTATCTCAATTTGTTGTTAACCTAATAAGCCCACCTAGGGTTTGAGCCATCTAGGGTTTCGTGTAAACCAAGGGATTGTGCCACCTAGGGTTGCGTGCCTCCTAGGGTTTTGTGTAGCTAGGGGATTTCGGCCTATCTAGGTTGTTTTCCATGTTTACCTAATCTAGGATTCTATTATATCTTTACAACAATATTTTGAGATATTAAAGATAAATATATTTCTATAAGATAATAATATTTTGAGATAAAGATATTTCTAAAAGAGAAGCAAATATTATTTTATGATATTAAGATAAATATCTTTCTTAAATATTAAGCTAGGGTTTTAGATCTACTATGATTCTATTACTATAAATACTCCTTCACATCCTATTTTGAAAAGACACGAAATACACAAGCTATCACACGACATACATACTTACTTGTGTTGATTTTTCAAAATCGTTTCGAAAGCAAACCTTTGAGCAAAATATTTATTATTTTTAGAGTTTGTTTTTCAAAAGAGTTGTGCATCAATTATTATGAATCGCTTGAGTGAAATACGTTATTGGATAATAGTACATCATTATAAGCTTACAATTCTTTAACGGGAATCTGTGTGAGTTATATTGTACATTCTTATTAACGTAAGATAGTATAGAGTATTTAGTGATACTAACCTTGAGTTATAATCATAGTGTTGATTATACGAGTGGGTTGATAATTTTTGTAATCCGTAGAAAGGTACTAAGAATTATTAATCGAGAATAGTGGACGTAGGTTTCAACGTGTGAAACTGAACCACTTCAAAAATCCGTGTGCCTCTCTCTACTCTCTTTACTTTTCATTATTTCGTTACTTGCGCTTACTTTGATTAATTAATTATTTGATTTTAATTCATAAGATCAAATAATTAATTACATATCATATAAATCGAAAAAGTGGGGCTAGTTTTTAATACTCAATTCACCCCCCCTCTTTCGTATTCGATCAATAGACTCTACAATTGGTATCAGAGCCTCGTGCTCTTGATTGCCTTACAACAAGGAGTCTAATCCATTTATCCTTTTATTTTTATTTATTTTCCGCTGCATTTAATTTTATTTTAATGGATTCCAAACATCTGAAATGTCCCGTATTCGATGGGAAGAACTACAGTTTATGCAAAAATATGATGACCCATTTCATAAGGGTAACGATTGGGAGTGTTGACTAATCATTAAGAATGGCCCTAATAAGATCATGCTTGGATCTGTTAATGGCACTCGCGTCGAAAAGAAAGAAGATGACTATGTTGAGGCAGATTATAAGAAAGCTGAGAAAAATTCAAAGGCTATCAGTCTGTTGCAAAACGGCATGACTCATACTGAATTTGATCGTTTCTCATCTAGTTCTACTGCCAAGGAAATATGGGATGGTCTAGAGTTAGCCTATGAGGGGACAACTGTTGTAAAAAAACAACGTATTGCATTACTGATGCGAAAATTTGAACTGTTCTCTATGGAACACAATGAATCGCTCGACAGCATGTCCACTCGCTTCTCTAGTATCATTAATGAATTGAAAAATCTTGGATAAACTTTTGACCCCGAGGAAATTGCCAGGAAGATCCTTAGAAGTCTATCTAAACGATGGAGACCTAAGGTGACGGTAATTGAGGAATGTAAAGATTTATCTGACCTATCTTATCAAGAGCTACTCGGAACCCTAATGGCTCACGAGATTACTCTTGATGAGGATGAGGCAAACGTTAGTAATAGCAAGAAAGTTGCTATACAAGCCAAATCTAGTGAAAGACAAGATTCGAATCTTGAAGATGAAACAATGTTATTTGCTAGACGTTTTAAGAAAAAATTCTTTAATAAACCACAAGGGAAAACGTTTAACAATAACACCAACAAATCTTATAAGAAGCCAATTGAGTCAAAAGAGTCTCTCTCAAGTCGTGGTTGCTTCAAATGTGGGGATAATGATCACATGATCAAGGATTGCCCTACATGGAAGAAAATCAAAGACAAAAATCAACGAGACAAAATCAAGAAGGAATTCAAGCAAGTCATGATGGCTTACTGCTGGGGAGATCTTGACACAGAGGACGACGAGTCAGAGGAAGAAGAAGTCGCCAATTTGTGTCTAAGCAACGTCAGTCTTGACCTAATTTCAGACAGTGACAATGAAGGCGAATCCGAGATGTGTCTTGTTGGCAACTCAGATTCAGAACCAGATTCAGAAGATGATGAAGAGGTTAGTCATCTTGAACTTAAAAAGCAAGTTAAGAATTTATCTAAGAAGTATTTAATTAAGTATTTTGAAGAAGCCTTAGATCATTGTCATGAACAGAGTCTTGAATTAAAAGATCTTAAGGAACAAATCCTTGACATTGCTGAGGAAAACCAACTTCGAAAGGCCAAAGCGAAAAAGGTCAAGTCTAAAGTTATGGCAACTTCAGCTATAACTTCAGACATGACAAATGTTGAGAAAGAAGCTCTTGAGTCTAAAGTTATAGCTAATGAAGCTATAATCTCAGAGTTAAAGCTCAACATTAAGCATCTTCAAGCCAAAGTTATAGCTAATGAAGCTATAACTTTAGAATTGAAGAAAGTCAATGAGCTTTTACAATATGAAGCTAAGGCAAAGGAAGTTGTTATCCTTGATCACAAGAAAGAAAACTCTACTCTTTCTCAACAATTGAAAGATATAAAGGCTGAATTCTCCCAAGCCAAAAGTCAACATAATGAGGAGAAACTTATCTTGAACAAACGTTTCAATGACTTTCGTGAAACTTCAAAAAGAACAATCCCACCAAAGACTCGAATGTAGACCATTCGTCATGTGAAAAAGAAATTCAGTCTTTGAAGGAATTGCTCCTACATGCACGAAAAGTTCATGATAAGTGGGAAAGAAGTCAGAAGGTCTTAGACTTTCTTACAGAACAATCTAATAATAACATGAAGATGGGTCTAGGTCATGAATGTTATAGTCGTAGAGACCATGATAAGGGCAAATCCACTCCTTCTGACCGAGATTTTAGAAGAAGGAAGTATGTCAATCTTGCAGAATATCTGATTTGCAATTATTGTGGTCACAATGGTCATGTTAAAGAGAACTGTGTTAAATATGTCAACGACAACAAAAGTCAAACTGATTTTGTTAAAGAACATGACGTGTCTAGTATTAATGAGTCTGAACCTGAATCTCAACGTGATGAAGCCAGAAATAATGAGTTCAGATGGTTTTATGACATAGCTTTCGATTACTCATCTGTACCTTCAAAATCTAAACCATATGTGAATCAGAAGCAGTCATTTAAACCTAATGTGCGTCGCAACAACAACAAATACTATAATAAACCAAGACAACCCTATCTAAAAAAGAAAAGAATTGTTAGACAGGTATGGGTTAGGAAGGATCAAATATATAGAGTCACTAAGCACAAAGGACCCAACTTAGCGTGGGTACCTAAAAGCTGTATTTGATTCTTTTGCAGATAATAGTGAAAGAAAATAATCTATGGTATCTCGACAGTGGGTGTTCGAGACACATGACCGGAAACAAGAATCTTTTTCTTTCACTAGAACCCTTCAACGGTGGTAGGGTCACTTTTGGAGACAACAAGAAAGGTAAGATAATCGGCGTAGGTAAGATCGGTATATCTTCTTCACATGCTATTAATAATGTATATCTGGTAGATGGTCTTAAGCATAACTTGCTCAGTATCTCTCAATTATGTGACAAAGGCAATAAAGTCGTTTTTCATTCAAATGTTTGTCGCATCATAATTGAAGGTACTAGTACTGTTATTTTAGAAGGCTTACGTAAGAGGAACGTGTATATGATTGATTTAAACAAAGTCACTACAAGTTCCTTTACGTGCATGAAAGTTACTATAGATGATTCATGCTTGTGGCACAAGAGGTTTGCACACATCAGTCCAACAATTTTAAAGAAACTCAAATTGTGGGATTTAGTTGAGGGTTTACCCTCAATCAAATTCGAACAAGAGAAGATGTGTGACTCATGTGCCCGTTGTAAACAAGTTAGATCTTCACTTAAACCAAAACGACTAGTAAGTACAGAGCGTCCACTTGAGTTGGTACACATGGATTTGTGTGGACCTATAAAAGTTAGAAGCCGCGGTGGATCAAGGTACGTATTCGTCCTAGTCGACGACTACTCAAGGTATGTTTGGCCTATCTTCCTATTTACTAAAGATGAAACTTTCGATGAGTTTGTGGTACTAATGAAGCTCGCCCAAAACAAGTATGATAAAAAGTTAGTTTTCATTCGTACGGATCACGACACCAAATTTGATAATCAAGCATTTATAGAGTATTGTAGGGAGAATGGTGTAGGACATAACTTTTATGCACCACGAACCCCACAACAAAATGGTGTCGTGGAAGGTATGAATAGAACATTAGAGGACATGACCCGCACTATGCTTTTGTGTAGTGGCCTTCCTAAGAACTTCTGGGCAGAAGCCATTAGTACTGCATGCTATGTGCACAATAGAGCTATGATTAGACCTATTCTAAAAAAGACTCCCTATGAACTTTTAAGAGGGAGAAAACCAAATATAGCTCACCTTCGTTGCTTCGGTAGTAAATGTTTTGTCCATAATAATGGAAAAAAGTAATTTGAGCAAATTTGATCCACGAAGTGACGAAGCTGTGTTTGTTGGTTATTCTAATCATAGTAAAGCTTTTAAAGTTTTTAACAAAAGAACTTTGTGCATAGAAGAAAGTGTTCATGTTGTATTTGATGAAGATATGCCTGAGCAAGTTGAACAGAATGAAGAAGAAGACATGAATGATCCCGACTTTCGCCTTTCAAGGGAAGACGTGCCAGAAAATAATGAAGAGGTTATTGAAGGAATCAATGATGAACTTGAAAAATCCGCAAATGACCTTGAAAAGAGAACTGAGACAATTGTTGATGATACGAATGTCTCTTCTCAAACCAAGGAAAAGGAAACTGAAGTTATAGCTGATGATGCTATAACTTTGAACCAAGATCAAGATGTTGTAACTGAAGTTGTACCAACTTTAGCTATAACCCCAGAGTCCAACTCAGGGGGAACCAATCTTGATTCCGAATCATTTGAGGAAAGTGAGAGTTCATCAGATGATGATGAGCCTAGTAATTCTAAGAAATGGAAATATAAGAGTTCTCATCCTATGGACAGTATCCTAGGAAGTTTGACTAAAGGAGTTCAAACTAGGCGAACTTTAAATAACTTTTGTTCATTCTATTCTTTTCTGTCTACCATAGAGCCTACCAACATCAAAGAAGCACTTGCAGAATCCGATTGGATTGTAGCAATGCAAGAGGAGCTTCAACAGTTTGAATGTAATAAAGTCTGGCACCTCGTGCCACGACCTTCTAATCGAACTGTGATTGGCACTCGATGGGTATTCAGAAATAAATTGGATGACTCAGGAGTTATAGTTCGTAATAAGGCTCGATTAGTCGTTCAAGGTTATAACCAACAAGAAGGGATTGATTATGATGAGACATTCGCACCAGTAGCAAGACTTGAAGCTATTCGCTTGCTCATCGCCTTCGCAGCTCGTAAAGGAATGAAATTATTCCAAATGGACGTCAAGACTGCATTCCTTAACGGTTATTTTGGAGAAGAGGTTTTTGTTGAACAACCTCCCGGATTTCTGAATAGCAAGTTTCAAAACCATGTTTTTAAACTCGATAAAGCTTTATATGGTTTGAAACAAGCGCCTAGGGCTTGGTACGACATACTGTCAAATTTTTTATTGCAAAACAATTTTTAAAGAGGGTCTGTCGATAAAACCCTATTTCTAAAATCCGAGGGTTCTGATTTACTTGTTGCTCAAATTTATGTAGACGATATTATTTTTGGTTCTACTAACAATAAATTGTGCAAGTATTTTTCAAATCTAATGACCTCTGAGTTTGAAATGAGCATGATGGGAGAATTAAAATTCTTCCGAGGATTGCAAATTCAACAAACCAAAGAAGGAATTAAGATTCACCAACAAAAATATGTCAAGGAGCTAATAAGAAAATTTGGTATGGAGAACGCTCATCAAATGGACACACCTATGGTAACTGATAAAAAGTTGACCTTGGATGAAAGTGGTAAGTCCGTAGATGAGACTACATATCGAGGTATGATTGGTTCTTTATTATATTTAACTGCAAGTAGACCTGACATTATGTTCAGCGTATGTGTCTGTGCTAGATTTCAATCATGTCCTAAAGAGTCACATATGATTTCGTTCTTTAGATAGAAAAAGTACCTCTGGATTTGCTACGTTTGTTGGACCATGCATAATTACTTGGGGCTCAAAGAAGCAAAATTCGGTTGCGTTATCTACTGCAGAAGCCGAATATATCGCTGAAGGACTGGTATGTTCCCAACTACTTTGGTTAAAGCAACAACTATGTGATTACGGTGTTAATGTTGGTTGTATGCCTGTATTTTGTGATAATACGAGTGCTATTATTATTTCTAAGAACCCAGCTCAGCATTCTCGTACTAAGCATATAGACATTAGACATTATTTTTTACGTGCCGATGTAGAAAAGGGCAACATTAAACTCGAACTTTGTAGTACTGAAAATCAATGGGTTGACATAACAAAGGCGTTAGCGAGAAGACGTTTTGAGATTTTGCGGTTGGAAATTGGTTTAATCAGTAGCAATTAAATTCGTCATATTTATTTTGTGAACCTGCGTGACTGACTAGAATAAGACGAGATTGTATGACTGTGTCCGCATATTTCATTGCTAGTAAATTTGTGTTTAATATTATATATTTTACGTGAGTATCTTGCATATTAAGTGTTTTATGTAAATTGAATTATGAACCACATATTTGCCAAAAATCTATCTTATTCACTTTCCAAATTGAACCAAAATTCTACCCAAGTATTTTATGGTAGCCGAAATTCTCAACCAAAAACATCTTACCATATCTTTTTATTTACCAAATCCCATACTTACCATATCCCTAAAATTAATTACCTAAGATTCCTTTTCCTACCCAAATTCAAAAAAAAAGAAAAAAAGAAAAAAAGGGAAAATAGGACTCTTGAGCCGGCACCCATGTGCCAAGTACAAATACACAATACCCAATACTACTTTTCATAATTACCTACTCCTATCACTATCAATACACATCACTATCAAAACCTTCACAAATTTTCTCTCCTTTCTCTTCTTCTTCACGGCTCAACAAAAAAAAAACAATTAACCAAATTTCAAGCTTCATCAATGGCTTCCACAAGATCAAAAAGTACCAAAACCCCAAACCCCAAAACTCCAAAACCAAGCATTCTCAATAATCCTTCTCCTAACCCAAAACAAAAATCACCTACCTTGACCCAAACCGAGTCGGGTTCGGTCCTTGAGGGTACTAAGAGAAGAAGATTAAATAAGGGAAAGACTAGAGTTCAAGAAGAAGCAACAACAGAAACCGTTGACACAATTCCCGAGGTGACCACACGGACCACGGTACGAGATTTTTCGCCTCAAGAGACGGCTTTCGGGCTTGACAAGCTTCGTTTACCAAAAGATGAACGAAAGTTACTCAATCGGGTTGCTAAGTACGGTATACATGGAGGTCGTAACTATCCGAAAGCATGGTGTGAAAAATATGAGGCTTTAGGATTTTTTAACGACTTTCTAAATTTTCAAGAATGGGAAACCGTGTCACGTTTTTCGGGTCCAGCTTATCCGATTGAGGTAATTCAGTTTTTCGCTTCTGTTTCTTTAACTTCTGGAGTGTTGAATGCCGTTGTTAATGGCCGTTCAGTTTCGGTCTCCATGGTTGACTTTTGTACTCTGTTTTTGGTTCCTAATGATGGAATCCAAATTGACCCGAGTAAGTCATGGGACGAACTGTCAAACCCGGCTAAGTTGGAGGTGAAAAGGTATTTTGATGATGGGGTTACTTTGTCTAGTTGTGTTTTGGCGGGGAATGTGTCCCCAAAATTGAAGTTTATGTTGAATTTTCTGTGGAACACGGTTATTCCGCGTCGGGGAGGACGTGAAAAAATTGCTTGTTATGAGATGATGGTTGTGAAAAATTGGTTGGAGGGAAACCGGGTTAATCTTCCTTTTCTTGTATTTTCTCGTATTTCACAAATTGCTTTTTCGGTAACCGAGGAGAAAGTTTATTCGACCCTTGATTTACCTTACGGAATGTGGGTGTCACGACTACTTGAGTCGAAAGGGGTTGTTGATTTGGATAGTTATGGTGTTATCGTAAAGGATGATATGTGTGATACGTTTTTGAAGTTCATGAAATTGGAGGCTTGTGGTCCGGAATTGATGTTTATGACAAAGGGGGGTTCGGTCGGGTTGAAGCCGGTTGTGGCTGACTTTTCGGGGATCGAATCTAAGTTGGATGTTTTTATAGGTAGAGTGATGGAGCGCCTTGATGCGCAAGATAAGAAGATTGATGCGGTTGTTGACAAAGTTGTCAAAACCGTGGCAATGGGGTCCACTAGCTCCACCCGTGACCATGGTGGGTCAGGTGTGAGTAGTGACTTGAGGTCTTGGATGACGGGTGTTGATGGTTGCCTAGCGAAATTAGAGAGGAATGTTGTCGATATTCGACAAGAGATGTTTAGGCAAAGGGAACAGATGCAATTCTTGGTGAGCCAAGGAGGTGCATTGGTGAAGAGCGGTTCAGAAATGCGTAAGGGGATGCACACTATATTTGATGCGACGGAGGCTCTTTCTTTGAAGGTTCGAAACTTCGATGTTTGCCTCACCGCAGAAGCTACTCATGTATCGACGTGCCTCGATCACCTTTCTACTCTCGAGTACCGCATCCGACCCGACTACATTAACCCTAACATCATCCGACAACCCAAAATGCCTTGATCTTCTTACCTTAGCTTGTTTGCTTCTTAACACTACTTAACCATTCAGCCCATTTTGGCTTTTTATACTCTATTCATTCGGCCCATTTGGCACTAACAATATTTCTTGTGGTTTGTAGTTTTTAATTGACATTTAATATTTGATTTTGCTGGTTATATTTCGTTTAATATTGCGTATTTTGCATATCTATTTCTTGCCTTGAAGTATGTTATTCTAGTCATTTTATATCCTTATTCTTGTCTTTTCAATGATGCCAAGAGGGGAAAGAAATGATATGATTTAAGTCTTTGCTTAAGCTTGCTCCTTGTCAAGACTCGTTATCTCTTAAAGTCTTTCAAGTTATAACTTTGGCTAAGTTGTTATGTTCTTGCGATCAAAGTTGCTATAACTTTGGAGTGCTTTGTTGAGGGGGAACCATACTTAGTCACAATGTTAAGAGGAAATCATAAGAGACTTGTCATCATAAAAAAGGGGGAATTTGTTGGACCTATTTTATAGTTTTGATAATGACATGTGTTTACTTGATAATGTGCTTTACTTGATATATCATATGCATGTAATTGTGTGCTTTAGTCTTATTGTAACACCCGCAAATGTACCCTATTTTTATATAGTAGAAATGTTTTACGGATGTTGGACCAATTTCATAGTTTTGATAATGACATGTGTTTACGTAATAATATGCTTTACTCGATATATCATATGTGTGTAATTGTGTGCTTTAGTCTTATTATAGCTAGCAAAAATTATGAGAAGAAAGATCAAAGTTAGGCATAACTTTGATAAAGTCTATGAGACAAAGTTATAACAACTTCAGGAATAACTTTGGAAGTGAACATGGAAGTTATAACTAACCAGGCATAACTTTAAGGAAAATCGCTTCAAACAAGATCTACATCAAACTACACAAGACTCGAGATGGAGGGTCTTTGTGATCAAGATGAAGAGATGATTCGTATACTGAAGATCTTTGTGAAGATTAGATAGTATAGGTCGTCATTCGGTAACTATTCCATTCGAGAGATTTTTATGTTCAAAAGTTATAGCTTTAGTCTATGACTTTGGATGATAAAATATTGATGCATGATTTTGGAAATAAAATGTTTTGAAATGTTTTCAAAAGTGAAAGAGTATTTTTATATTTATCAATTATTTTAATAGAGAATATATTTATGAGATTCTATTGTTTAGTAATACAACTTATGGGTTGTCATGCTACCTAGGGTTTCTAATATATTCTATCTCAATTTGTTGTTAACCTAATTAGCCCACCTAGTGGTTGAGCCATCTAGGGTTTCGTGAAACCTAGTTTGTGCCACCTAGGGATTCGTGCTCCTAGGGTTTCGTGATCTAGGAATCCGGCCTCCATAGGTTTGTTTCCTTAGTTTACCTAATCTAAGATTCTACTATATCTTTACAACAATATTTTGAGATATAAAGATAAATATATTTCTATAAGATAAACCAAATAATATTTTGAGATAAAGATATTTCTAAAAGATAAGCAAATATTATTTTATGATAAGATAAGTATCTTTATTAAATATTATACTAGGGTTTTAGATCTACTATGCTTCTATTAATATAAATACTCATTCACATATCAATTGAAAAACACACGACAAATACACGAAATACACACACATATCACACGGCTATTTATTTTACTAGTGTTGATTTTCCAAAATCGTTTTAAAGCAAACCTTTGAGCAAATATTTATTATTTTTAGAGTTTGTTTTTAAAAGAGTTGTGCATCAATTATTATCAATCGCTTGAGTGAAATACTTGTATTGGATAATAGTACGATCATTATAAGCTTACAATTCTTTAACGGGAATCTGTGTGAGTTATATTGTACTTTCTTATTAGCGTAAGATAGTATAGAGTATTTAGCGATACTCACCTTGACTTATAATCATAGTGTTGATTATACGAGTGGGTTGGGAATTTTTGTAATCCGTAGAAAGGTACTAAAAATTATTAATCGAGAATAGTGGACGTAGGTTTCAACGTGTGAAACTGAACCACTTCAAAAATCGTGTGCCTCTCTCTTATCTCTTTACTTTTCGTTATTTCGTTATTCGTGCTTACTTTGATTAATTAATTAGTTGATTTTAATTCATAAGATCAAATAATTAATTACATATCATATAAATCGAAAAAGTGGGGCTAGTTTTTAATACTCAATTCACCCCCCCTCTTTCGTATTCGATCAATAGACTCTACAACGGATACTTTTCAGCGAAATTTAGTTTTAGTTTAGAATTAAATTTTCCGTGTCGAATTTAGAATTACTGAGTTCGTATTTGGATTTTACGCGAGATTTCAAGTGAATCACGTCTTAAGACGTCATTGACTTTTCCTTGACTTTTTCCACTTACTCCATCTCATACTCACCCTAACCCTAACTTCCTCACAACTCAACATCTCTTTCTTCCTCACCAAGAAACCCCAAAAACCCTAGCTTCCATATTTGATCCACCTTAGAATCGCCATAACTCTTTCAATTCTCGCTCAAATTCACGTAAGTTCGTCTCATTCTTTCCCTCTCATCTTCCTCTATCCGTATTGGTAATAAAATTACCGTCTTTCTCGCTTTTCAATTTATCCGTCTTTCTCAAAGGTGAATTATATTCATCTTTTATTATCTATTTGTAGGTGGTGACCTCCAAGATCCCGACAAAGACTACTTCTTGATTGAAGAGGACATTGACGCGGAGTAAAGACGCAAAAAGGTAACGGTGAAGGGTTACTCGATATCATTTACGTGTTTTACTTGTTTTCTATGTTAGGAATCGTATTTAGAATATGATTGGTAAGCTTAGAAATTGTGTTGATGATGATACTTGTTTGTTGAGAATTCATATGAGAATTGATGAATTATGATGATAGATGATTGTTGTTAAATGTTGATCCTTAGTGAAATTGTCATTTTTGTGCATTGTTGACCCCAGCCGGCCGACCGGCAGCCGGTCAGCTGACCGGCTGGGGCAGTGGCTGTATATTTTGCATGTTACGTAATATTTGATGCATGAAATTGATCTCAGCCGGCCGACCGACAGCCGGTCAGCCGACCGGCTGGGACACGCTGCTCCTTCATGTTAATTTTTCGTATGATAATTGGTACCAGCCGGGTGGCCGGCAGCCGGTCCACCTTACCGGCTCGCACCTGCTGAAAGTTCTTTGAAATTCTTGTTTACGTTTTCATTTATAATATTTCCGATGGTTGATTTATCGTATAAATTTACGGAATGACTTTAAATATTAATGTTTTGAATATATGATATTTCACTCGCTTGTATCGCATGTTTTGTGACGGTTTTTGGTATGTCCCACTTTGAGTCGGTTTTTACAAATGTTACGGTTTGAGCACTAATTTTCTATGTGCTTTGTACTCTCATTCCCTTGGCTACCTCCACGTTCGTAAGGCTGGAATGTCGGAACGAGGACGTATCCTTACTGCTTAATTGCATGTGTGATACGGATAAGGAACCGATTGACACTACTCTTGGGCCGTTGGGTCTTATGACATCAGTGGAGCATCCGAGTTCGAAGTCTCGATTCGTCAGTTTGGTTTCGTGCGTTGGAATTGGCTAAGTACAAGGTTTCTACAATTTAGTGTCATTTAATTGGTCAATAAAGGGTGATTATTTCCCCTACTTTGGATGCTGTTATTTGCTATTTAGTTTGCTGTTATTAGGCCTTCAATTGCTAGAATTAAAGGTCATAATTAGCTAGTTCAATTTTGTCATTAGTAGTCCTTTTATTGTCTTGAACGGTTGTCTTGGAGAGGCTATTTATAGTCTTGGATTCTATTGTATTAGTCATTCAAGTTTAATCATAAAAATCCAGAAATTGCTGCTAGCATTCTTTTGTTAATTATTCATCTTGCGTATTTGAATGTTAACTCGTCGATTTCAATAGGTCTTGAGTTCGTCTCCATTGGTGAATTATAGGTCTAATTCAGCAAATATCGCTTCCGCATCTTAATTCGTATCATAAGTGGTATCAGAGCTTCGGCTCTTGATTTTCCATTAATCGAGACGATCGTTTAACTTCGAGTTTACAAAAAAACAAACCCCACAAAAAAAAAATTTCAGTATACAAAAAAAAAAAAAATGGCTGGAGAACAATTTGATGACGAGTTTTACGATAAGCTTCAAGACTTATTGCGAAACCGGCCTACCGGGAGTCGTAGCGGTGGAAAGACAAAACTGGAAGAATTCAAGGTGTCAGAGTTACCCGAATTCGCTGGTGGCACCGATCCGGAGGATTACTTGGATTGGGAACGAAAAATCGAACGTATGTTCGACTTCAAAGATCTCAGTGACGAGAAAAGATGCAAATACGCTATCTTGAGGTTGAGTCGCGGCGCGTCATTGTGGTATGAGGGGCTCAAGGCCTGACGGTCTCGTGCTGGGAAAGAGAAATTGGCTTCGTGGGAATCATTGAAGGACAAAATGAGAAAAAGGTATGTACCGGTTAATCATCGATTGAGTATTTACAAAAAAATCGCTGACTTAGAACAAGGGAAACTGAGCATAGCCGAGTATATCGACGAGTTTGAAAAATTAATTTTGTTAGGGGAATTAGAGGAAAGTGAGGAGCAAAAGATGACACGTTTTCTTCGTGGACTAAACCGGAATATAGCCCATTCCGTCGAGTTGTACCCATATGCGGATTTCGAAACGTTATGTAACCTCTGCGTTAAAATTGAGGCCCAAGGAAAGGTTAAAACAGGGGGCCCAACCCGGGATTACAATAGCCCCAACCCATCTCCTAAACCTAATTTTTCCCCTAAATCGACATTTAACCCCAATTCTGTTGTCACCAACAAAAGTACACCAAAAACCTCAGAATCAGGGAAGGAGACAGGAAAAGAGACCAGCCTGTCGAAAGTCCGGTGTTTCAAATGTCAAGGGTTCGGGCATTTTCAGAGTTCTTGTCCTAATAGGAGGATAGTGACATTGAGGGAAGCTAGGGAATTTTGGGATAAATTGACCGAAGAGGAGGAGCGACTGGGTGATATATTTGATTTTGGTGAGAGGGAGAAACCAGAGGAAGAGGAAGAAGGTTATGAGGCACCGGTGTATGACACGCTACTGGTGCTTCGCTCGCTACAAGTTCAGGCCGAGTCGATGGATACCGATCAGAGGGAGCAATTGTTTCACACCAAATGTCAGGTTAAGGACAAATGGTGTAGTGTGATTATCGACAGTGGTAGTTGCACGAATGTAGCTTAAGACGAGATGGTCAAGAAGCTTGGATTGACGACCGTCACGCATCCGAAGCCTTATGCGCTTCATTGGCTAAATGATGGAAACAGTGTGAAGGTTACAAAACAGGTCCGGGTGGGTTTGTCAATGGGCTCATATACGGATATCATACTTTGTGACGTAATTCCGATGGACGCCTGTCATGTCTTATTGGGACGTCCTTGGATGTTTGATAGGGATGTGGTGCATCGAGGGAGAAGTAATGAGTACGAGCTGAGGGATAAGGGTAAAAAAATTGTGTTGAAACCAATGTCCTCTCAAGCTGTATGGGCTATGAGTACAAGGAAAAAGACGGCAATGATGTTGGTCAGGGAGCGGGAAATCAGGCAGGCACTCGATCATGGGGAGTTAGTTTATTTACTCCTTGTCGTGGAAAATTCAACAGGAGAGCTGAATGCAAAAAAAGATGGTCATGTGTTTGATTTATTGCAGGAGTTTAGCGACGTGTTTCCCGACGAATTACCACCGGGATTACCTCCTGTTCGCGGTATTGAGCATCATATCGACCTTGTTCCGGGAGCCCCGCTACCAAACAAGGCAGCATATCGCTGTAATCCGGAGGAATCCAAAGAATTACAGCGGCAAATTAACGAGCTGATTAGCCGAGGGTATGTACGTGAATCCATGAGTCCGTGTGCTGTTCCAGTTCTTCTAGTGCCAAAAAAAGACGGATCGTGGCGTATGTGTGTCGACTCACGGGCTGTTAATAATATCACAGTTAAGTATCGGTTTCCTATGCCGAGGCTTGATGACATGCTAGACGAGTTACATGGGTCACAAGTGTTCTCAAAACTTGATTTACGGAGCGGATACCATCAAATCCGTATGCGTGAGGGTGACGAGTGGAAGACCGCTTTTAAGACAAAATATGGTTTATACGAGTGGACCGTCATGCCATTTGGTCTTACCAATGCACCGAGCACTTTTATGCGGCTAATGAATGAGGTATTAAAACCATTTTTGGGTAAATTTATTGTTGTATATCTTGATGATATTTTGGTGTATAGCAAAAATTTAGTCGATCATTTGCGTCATTTAAAGCTCCTGTTTGAAGTGCTTCGAAATCAGAAACTTTTTGGAAAAAAGGAAAAATGCTCTTTTGTGGTAGACAGTGTGCTATTTTTGGGTTACGTAGTGTCGAAAGACGGAGTATCCGTGGATCAAACCAAGGTTGAAGCTATCAAGACATGGCCTATTCCTACGACTGTAAGTGAGGTGCGTTCTTTCCACGGTCTAGCTTCATTTTATAGACGGTTCATAAGCAATTTTAGTTCAATAATGAGTCCTATTACAAACTGTTTAAAGAAGGGACTATTTGAGTGGTCTAGCAAAGCTCAGGAAGCATTCAAATTAATTAAAGAGCGTTTGTGCACGGGACCAATTTTAGCTCTGCCGGATTTTACTCAACCATTTGAAGTCGAGTGTGATGCAAGCGGGTTGGGTATAGGGGCTGTTTTGATCCAAGGGAATAGACCCGTTGCTTATTTTTCGGAAAAATTGGGAGGGGCTAGGTTGAATTATTGTACTTACGATAAAGAGTTTTATGCCATGGTTAGGGCTCTTACTCATTGGAGTCATTACCTACGTCCTAGTCATTTTATTTTGCATTCGGATCACGAGTCTCTTAAATACATCAATGGTCCACAAAAACTGAGTCCGAGACATGCTAAATGGGTCGAATTTTTGCAATCCTTTAATTTCTCTCCGAAATATAAGGATGGTAAAAGCAATGTTGTCGCCGACACCTTATCTCGCAGGTATGCTCTACTAACCACGTTAAGTGCACAATTGTTGGGTTTTGAAATTCTAAAAACTTGTTATGCAAGTGACGTAGATTTTGGTGACATAATCAGTAATATTCAGGCTAAGGCAAGTGCAGGGTTCTTCCTTCAAGATGGGTTTCTTTTTAAAGGGAACCGTCTTTGTGTTCCGAAACATCCGATTCGTGAATTGTTGGTGCGTGAGGCTCATGGGGGCGGGTTAGCACGCCATTTCGGTATAGCTAAAACAATGGAGGTTTTGAGAGAACATTTCTTTTGGCCGAAAATGTTTGGTGACGTGACAAAGATTGTAGCCAAATGTGTTACCTACCAAGTAACTAAAAGTTCATTCAAGCCATGCCCTTATACTCCATTACCGGTTCCCGAGAGGCCTTGGGAGGACGTCTCTATGGACTTTATTGTTGCTTTGCCTCGTACTCAAAGGGGTAAGGATGCTATTATGGTTGTCGTGGACAGGTTCTCGAAAATGGCTCACTTCCTTCCTTGTCACAAGACCGATGATGCTGGTAATGTCGCGGATTTATACTACAGGGAAGTAGTACGGCTACACGGAATTCCCAAAACAATTGTTTCAGACCGTGACTCCAAATTTTTGAGTTATTTTTGGAATACATTGTGGCGTAAGGTGGGTACAAAGCTCTTGTTTAGCACTTCACATCATCCGCAAACGGACGGGCAAACCGAGGTAACAAACCGAACTTTGGGTACTTTATTGCGCGGGTTAGTGAGTAAGACACAAAAGGATTGGGATACTAAGCTTGCTCATGCCGAGTTTGCTTATAACCGGTCTCCTACTTATGCTACGGGTCGATTACCCTTTGAAGTGGTTTACGGGTTAAACCCTCATGCTCCACTCGACCTACTTCCGTTACCTAGTGGAGAACTAGTCCATAAAGATGCAGAGTCCAAGCTTAAGTCGATGCTAAAACTCCACCAACAAGTTCGGGACCGAATTGTGGAGATTAATGCAGCCTATCAACGTAAGGCAAACAAGAATAGGAAGCCTCGTATTTTCGAAAAAAGGAGATTTGGTTTGGGTTCATTTAAGGAAAGAACGGTTTCCGAGCAAGCGCAAGAATAAGCTCATGCCTAGGTCCGATGGTCCTTTTAAGGTAATTGCTCGTGTTAATGACAACGCTTATAAGGTCGAAATGCCCGGGGACTACGGTGTTCATGCCACTTTTAACATAGGTGATTTGTCCCCGTATTTTGATGATGACGGCCTTGCGGAATTGAGGTCAATTCCTTTCGAAGGGGGAGGAGATGATACGGAAAAGGAACTGAGTGACACTACTCTTGAGCCGTTGGGTCTTATGACATCAGTGGAGCATCCGAGTTCGAAGTCTCGATTCGTCAGTTTGGTTTCGTGCGTTGGAATTGTCTAAGTACAAGGTTTCTACAATTTAGTGTCATTTAATTGGTCAATAAAGGGTGATTATTTCCCCTACTTTGGATGCTGTTATTTGCTATTTAGTTTGCTGTTATTAGGCCTTCAATTGCTAGAATTAAAGGTCATAATTAGCTAGTTCAATTTTGTCATTAGTAGTCCTTTTATTGTCTTGAACGGTTGTCTTGGAGACGCTATTTATAGTCTTGGATTCTATTGTATTAGTCATTCAAGTTTAATCATAAAAATCCAGAAATTGCTGCTAGCATTCTTTTGTTAATTATTCATCTTGCGTATTTGATTGTTAACTCGTCGATCTCAATAGGTCTTGAGTTCGTCACCATTGGTGAATTATAGGTCTAATTCAGCAAATATCGCTTCCGCATCTTAATTCGTATCAATGTGTTAGTGGGCATACGACGACGTTGTTGGGAGGCGAACGCTTTGCGTTGATCGACCTGGCCGTCAAATGTTGTGTACTTGCGAGGTGGTGTTATTTGCATGTAGCATACCGCTTGTTATGAGGCTTGTGCTCTTTTCCGCCTCTTTCGTGAATATCGACCGAATTTGGGGTACTCGGCGTCTATGATTGACCGAGTCTTGGATGTGAAATGTTTATCGCATGTCGAACCGGAAAATGTGATTTCGGGAGTCTGGCCAGATTTAGACTAGGACCGTATTATTATCGTCGTTCTACAGGGAGGAAATTAGTCCACATATACGAAATGAATTGAATCGTGTATGCGTTCAGGGAAATGTTTATCCCGTGGATGCCTTTTAATCATACTTGCCATGTACACGGTGCTAGTGCATTTCATTTACCATGAGAGACGTCGTCAATGTATTGGTGTGTTTGGGTGGATGATTACATGATTGATTATTCGTGATCATTGGATGACTTGGCATGGTTTGTTTGTCGAGTCTCAATCTTATCAAACTTATACCGCTAACGGTGAGATGTAAGCCCTAGTGAGCGTATTCGGTTGCCTAAGAGTGTCTTCCCCGAGTTTTTGTATAGTATGATGGACTCGGATTTGTATTCCATATGCTCTTATCATTATATATTGAATTACCTATCTATCCTTATCGCATTTCACATGTATATCTATATATGCATGCTTCTACTTTTCTATTTCCTTTTATGTACGTTTAATGTGATATGGCTAGGAGAACCCAGAGTTACTCCCCACTGATTGTGGCGTTCATGTTTTTCATGGATGAACAGGTTGCTTTATTGGATGGCTTTTTGCTTGGTATTTTGGGTTGGGGTGTGAGCTAGCGGGCGTTGTCCCTGGATGAAACACCTCTAGACGTTTCTTAGCTAGTTGCTAAATAACTTGTCTTTTGTTAACGTTTTGAGAGACTACGTCTCTTGTAGTATTTTGTATTTGGTTTGTAATATTTGACACTCCTCGTATTTTCTATCTTGCATGTATAAAGGTTTTTAAAATACCGTATTTCCGCTAATTAAATCACATGCTTGTATGTTTTATTTACGCATTCGCGAGGGTTGTCACAGTTGGTATCCGAGCTTTATCGCTGCCGACGCACACACGTGAACCCTAAACTTAAACTACTTGACCTTGAAATAATAAATGAGAGATGGGTAGAAGTTAAGGACTTAACATGGTAGTCTATTTGTTAATGCTAATTGATAGGAGTAACTTAATTTGTTTTTGTTTCTTATGAAGATGGTTAGACAACGAGTAGTAGAGAATGTTATGCTGGAAGCTCTTACGCAAGTGTTGAAAAATCAACAAGATGCGGCTTTAGCTCAAGCCAACCAAGTTCCCCCTCGTAGAGATGATAACCACCAAGGAGGCTACGCTTGGGTGGCAGGTCAAATAGCTAGGAGTAAGATTATACCTTACGGTGGAGAGCCGGACCCTACCGAGCTATCGGATTGGTTCCGAGAGATGGAGAAGCAGTTTGATCTATACCAAGTCCGTGAAGAGGACAAGGCGAGGATCGCAAAGCACTTCCTTGTAAGGGAAGCAGATAATTGGTGGGTTATTACTAGTGCCACCGCTACTCTTGAAGATGATTTCAATTGGGCTTGTTTCAAAGCTCTAGTGGAAGGTCGATTCTATCCTAAGGAGCTCAAGCAACAAAGGCTCAAGGAGTTTGTTGACTTTAAGCAAGGTAACTTGTCAGCACAAGACTTCACTACGGAGTTCAACAAGCTTGCTCATTTTGCTCCGAGGCTTATCAGAGATGACGAGGACCGAGCTTTCTACTACCGCAACAAGCTTAGTGCTGTACTTCAAAGTAAAGTGAGGAGGAATACTACTTCCTTTGGGGATTTATATGATGATGCTTTGTGGGCTGAGAATTTCATGAAGGCCATTAGGGATGAAGCTATGATGAATAATCCCTCTCCTTCTTTCACTCCTAGGCCAAATGTCTTTGGGAAGAGACCGTTTATTCCGTCTTCTTCTAACTCTTATGCCAACAAGAGGAGATTTAATCCTTCTTCAAATGCAAACACAAGAGTTCCCGCTCCTTTCATTCCCCGAGCTACTTCTAATGTGGCTCATAGGCCTTATGCTCCTCCTTAAGCTCAAGGTCGCTTGTGTAGGCGTTGTAGACAACCACATCACCCCGGTGTGGCATGTTTCAACCGACCTTATGTGTGCTTCTTTTGCCAAAAGGGTGGTCACCGTTATGATGATTGCCCCGATCGTAAATTGCCCCCTCCTACTGCTAAACCTAAGGGTTCTATCTTTGTTATGAGCCGTGCTGAAGCCGATGCTCATCCAGAGATCAATACGGGTATGTTCTAAATCTTAGAGCAACCGTGTCTTATTTTATTTGATACCGGTGCTTCAATGTCCTTTGTGTCTTCGACTTATGCTAATAAATTATCTATCAAGCCTACATCTAGTGAGGATACTCCCATATCATTACCATCCGGAGATATTATCTCTTGTTCTACTCTTTATCCTAATGTTCCAATATGTATTGCGGGTTCTATCTTTCCCGCTAATCTCCTTAAGTTTCCTCTAGGAGAGTTCGATATAATTCTAGGCATTGATTGGTTAGCATTGTACCATGCTAGGTTCGAGTGTCGTGATCAAAAGATTTATTTAAAGAGTCCTTTAGGAGTTAGAATAACCTATAAGGGATCTCATCCCCGAAAAGGTGTGTCTTTGATTTCCGCTATGAAATTGGTAAGTATGGTGAGAAAGGGTCACCAAGCATACTTGTGTATTGTGACTTCTTCAACTACCTCTTTGCCAAATATTGAAGATGTGCCTATAGTTCGTGAATTCGTTGATGTATTCCCTGAAGATTTGCCCGGGATTCCTCCCAAGCGTGATGTTGAGTTTTCTATTGATCTTGTACCTGGTTCTGGACCCATAGCCAAAGCTCCTTACCGTATGGCTCCAACCGAGTTGAGATAATTAAGGAAGCAACTTGATGATATGATTGAGAAGGGTTTTATTCGACCAAGTGCCTCGCCTTGGGGTGCTCCCGTTCTTTTTGTGAAGAAGAAAGATGGTTCTATGAGGCTTTGTATTGATTATCGTGAGTTGAATCGGATTACAATCAAGAATAGGTATCCTTTACCAAGGATTGAAGATTTGTTTGATCAACTAAAGAGTGCTTCTACTTTTTCCAAGATTGATTTGAGATCCGGTTATCACCAAATTCCCTTTCGTGAGGTTGATATTCCGAAAACCGCTTTTAGTACATGGTATGGTCATTATGAGTTCAAGGTGATGCCATTTGGATTGACGAATGCTCCCGCTATTTTCATGGACCAAATGAACCGCACATTTAGTGAGTATCTTGACAAGTGTGTGGTGGTGTTCATTGACGATATTCTTATTTTCTCTAAGTCCGAAGAAGAGCATGCTATTCATCTAAGGACTATTTTGGGTGTTGTTCGTCGTCAAAAGTGGTATGCTAAATTCTCTAAGTGTGAATTTTGGTTACCTAAGGTGTCCTTTCTTGGGCATGTGATTTCTAAAGAGGGTGTAATGGTGGATCCTTCGAAAATTGAGGCCCTTGTTGATTGGAAGAGTCCGACCGATATTAGAGAAATTCGAAGTTTTCTTGGTTTAGCTGGTTATTACCGTAGATCTGTCAAGGATTTCTCTAAGCTTGCTAGACCGATGACCCAGTTGTTGAAGAAGGAAAACAAGTTTCTATGGAATGAAGCTTGTGAAGCCGCGTTTCAAGAGTTAAAGAAAAGGTTAACTACCGCTCCGGTGTTGACTTTGCCTGAAGATGGTGTAGACTTTGATGTCTATTGTGATGCTTCCAAGATGGGATTGGGTTGTGTACTTATGCAAAGTAGGAAAGTGGTGGCGTATGCTTCGAGGCAGTTGAGAGTTCATGAAGTGAACTATCCTACTCATGATTTGGAATTGGCCGCCGTTGTTCATGCTTTGAAAGTGTGGAGACACTACCTTATTGGAGTTCATTGTCGTATATTCACCGATCACAAAAGTTTTAAGTACATATTTACTCAAAAAGAGTTGAATATGAGACAAAGAAGATGGTTGGAATTGGTGAATGATTATGATTTTGAGTTATTGAACCATGAAGGGAAGGCAAATGTTGTTGCTGATGCTCTTAGTAGGAAAGCTTCTCATGCTTTGAATGCTATGCGGGTATTACCCGATGATTTTTGTGCCAAGTTTCGAAAGTTGAGGTTAGAATTCGTGGAGCGTGGATTTGTTTATGTTGGTGCTGTGACTGCCGAACCTGTTTTTCTCCGTGAGATCCGCGAAAGCCAAGTTGATGATCTTACCTACAAGTCTATTCAAGCCAAGCTTCTTGAAGGTAAAGCTAAAGATTTCAGATTTGATGATAAAGGTGTTCTTCGATTCCATGGCCGTTTGTTTGTGCCTAATGCTCTTGATTTGAGAAAGCAAGTTCTTGATGAAGCTCACCTTTCCCTTTATTCTATTCACCCCGGAGGTGATCAAATGTATAAAGATTTGAAGCTACAATTTTGGTGGCCGAAATTGAAAGGCGATGTTGTGTCTTATGTTGGAAGATGTCTTACTTGCCAACAAGTGAGGATTGAACATGATAAGTGAATATTTGTATGATTTTAACCCCCACTTTAGCTCGGTTTTGTTTGTCATTTGTGCTTTGTTAAGCCATTTTATGAGCTAATATTGTCTTCTAGGCGAATTCCTGTGTTCTAACTTGTTTTGTAGGGAAAGTGACGTTTCTACGCCCTTTTTCTATATTTCCGAGCATTTGCCTAGAACCCGACGATTTGAAGATGCAAGCTTGACCGTGTGTAAGGCATTTCGAGAAGGTTCACTAACTTAAGAGAGGGAAGAAGCAAAGACGGTTTTGTAGTTGTCGGAAGACCAATCAATTAGACGAGAAAATTCATCGCTTTACATCATATCCAAGCAACAAACCCGATTGTAGAGTCAAGGGGGATGTTGTAAGTCAAGTAAAAGCGAAGGAAGTTGAAGAGTTAGTCAAGAGCTTCCAGAAGACAACTTACCCGATCGGGTAAGTGGTGTACCCGACCGGGTATTCCTGCTGCTCAATGCATTGCGGCTCCTTCTTCCTAAATTTGCCCTATGTATTTATTGCCCGACCTCTTCTCCACGAAACCCTAATACTATAAATAGATGTGCCAAGCCCCTCATATCATCATCCATAAAATAAGCTATCACACACTCTCTTACATAATCTAGTCTTATATTTCTTTTTAGTTTTAGTCTCTCTAGTTTAGATTCTCTTCTTCTTTTGTCATTTGTTTCTAGTTCATTTCTGTCCATTTCCTTTCAAAACATTAGCTTAGTTCAATAAGAATTTCAATCTTTGTATCTACTTTGTTGGGTTCAAGAGTTGTAATTCAAGGTACGGTATTTCTATGCGAGGGATTTCTATAATTGTTATCGCTTTCATCGTTGATCGTCACCTAGGTATTCCTAATTTATCCTTTGCTTATTGTTCTTTATTGCTTTCCATTTGATTGTCATTTTCTATATCATTAGATTCATTTTCATGTTGTTATAATCATAGTTTCATTGCTTAGATTGTCGTATAGCATCGTTATTATCGCCACATAGAGAGTCTAAATTATTGTCAAAATCAACTAAATATGCCTATCTTAACTTTCATCGCTAATACCAACATAATCATGAGTGAGTAGTCACCTTTCTAGGGTGTAGGGTAGCCATGTTAGATTGATTAAAAGATGATAATTGGATAAAGGAAATTGTGCTTTTAAAACATTGTGTCTATGCATGTTTGGACTTTAACGATAGTTGACGATTCTTGATCACAATCATTGACTAGTGTGGAATTCTTTTCCAATGTAGATATACAGGAATTGAATAGACAAAGCGTGACATAGTGGATTAAGACCTAGTAAATCGCACTAAAAGCCTGCTAGACCATCTGATCTATGATTGTAATGAACACGCCATTCTTACGAACGCTCAATGAATTATTTGCATATCCTAAATCCAATTTCATCAATATATCAATCTACATGTGTGAACCTCCTTCCCTAGATGCTTCTCATTATTGTTAATTTATTATCTGCTTTATCGTTTCCATTTCAGTTTGTTTTGTTTTTATTTATGTTCTTTATTAGTTTAGACATCACCAAATCCAATACCCAGAAAATCATTAGATAAAACTCAATTGTGAGACGATTCACAACCCATAGGAAACACCATCTCCCTGAGGATCGACCCCTACTTCCCTAATTACATTAATTTGTTATTAGCCTAGTCTCGGTAATTTATCTTTGCATCGGGCTTGCGACATGCCTGATCAAATTTTGGCGCCGTTGCCGGGGAGCACGGTTTAGTTTTCCTTTTCTTGTGATTTTAATCACGATTTGTTTTATCTAGTCTTTAGGAACTCAAAATTCCTTTAGACCTCTCTTGATTTTACATCTTAGCTTTTCTATCTTATGCCCAGATCTTCTAGACTAGGGACCCCTATTCCTTTGGACCCTGAACTAGAAAGAACTCTGCGTAGGAAATTAAAGCTATTCAACGAAATTTCAAAAGCTTCTACTATTTCAAGTTTAGATCATATTCGTGAAAAATACTCGGATATCTTACCTAATCTTGAAGGAGAAGAAGATCCATTTTCATCTCCATTTCCAAACATCAATCAACTTTCAACCAACATTCCATCTTCATCTTCGCAACCAAAAATGGTTCGACTTTCCGACCATTCTAAACCCACTGCAGATACACTTCCAAAAGGTATCGCTACACCTCAAATTACAGCTCAAAACTTCGAAATCAAACCTGCCTTCATCAATTTAATAGAAAGAAATCAATTTAATGGCAATGCCACAGAAGATCCTAACCTTCATATCCAAAACTTCTGTGACTATTGCTCCACAATTAGACAAACTGGAGTATCCCAAGAACAGATTAGGGAAATGCTCTTTCCCTTCTCTTTAAGAGGAAAGGCAAAACTCTGGATCAATAGTCTTGACCGAGTTGCCCTAGGAATAGTTGATTGGGATGGTCTAGCTCTTGCTTTCTATCAAAAGTACTTCCCACCGGAACGAACCGCGCTCTTACGAAGTCAAATTACTGGATTCCGTCAGAGAGGCGACGAAAGCCTTTATGAGGCATGGGAAAGATAAAAAGAATTACAAAGAGAATGTCCTCATCATGGCCTTGATTCATGGTTCCTGGCTATCACATTCTACAACGGTTGTTGTGGCGAATCGCGTCGTATCCTCGACTCCGCTAACAATGGTCGTTTCGATCAAATCGATGTAAAGATAGCTAGTGCGACTATCGAGTCAATGGCAATCCACGATTCTCAGTATAGCAACTCGCGTGCTATACCGCTCAAAGCCAAGCAGGATGATTCAAGTAAAGTAGCACTCTTGGAAGCCCAATTAGCCCTTCTGCAGCAACAAGTAGGAAGCTCTTCCCAATCCAAGGAACATATCAACGTCACTAACCACGTAGTGGTATGTGAGACATGTGGGATTGGAGGGCATAGTTTTCAAGAATGTAGAAGTTCAATAGAGCAAGTCAATGCCTATCAAGGATATAGGCAGGACAACGCTTTCTCAAACTTCTATAACGAAAACACAAAAAACCACCCATTTTTGTCCTACAAAAGTACCAACATTCAAAATCCCCACCAACAAACTCAACAACCATTCATACCACACCAACAAAAGCCTTACAATCCACCTGGTTTTCAAAACCAGAGACCTTCATTCCAACCTAACTTCAATCAACCATATCAAACTCAACACCAACCACCTCAAATTCAAGGCCAACCAAATGACTCAAGTTTGAGCAAAATTGAATCTATGCTTCTACATGTTGTTCAAAAACAGGATTCAATGTTTGCTCAATTTCAAAAGAGTGATCAAGCCAAAGATGCTGCCATCAAGATGCTTGAAACTCAAATGGCCCAATTGGCTACCTCTATTACCCAAAGAAAACAAGGCCAACTCCCACCTCATGGTGAACAACCGAAGGGACACCGTAAATGCTATCACCCTTAGGAGTGGTACCACTTATACGGAACCTCAGCAACCCAAAGAACCAACAGTTGAGCCTTCACCAGTAGAAAGCCAAAAAGAAACCCAACCATCCACCGCTAAGGAAGCGGAAGACAAATCTGAAAAGAAGGATGAACTTGAAAAGGAACCCATCAAAATTCAAGTTCCATTTCCCCAGCGTTTGAGGAGAAATCATAAGGAAACCCAATTCGGTAAATTCATGGAAGTTGTCAAAAACCTCCAAGTAACGATTCCCTTCACTGAATTAATCACTCAAATCCCTTCTTACACGAAATTTATGAAGGATATCTTAACAAAGAAGAGGACTCTGGATGATGTTGAAATCATCGCATTCACCGCCGAATGCAGTGCGTTATTGCAAAATAAGTCCCCTTCTAAGTTAAAGGATCCTGGTAGTTTCTCTATACCCTGCACTATAGGCACCTACACAATTGATAAAGCTTTATGCGATCTAGGTGCTAGTGTAAGCGTTATGCCCTATTCCATTTGCGAAAAATTGAATATGGGAATTCTGAAATGCACAAGTATCACCCTGCAAATGGCAGATCGTTCTCTAAAACAACCTATGGGAGTTTTAGAAGATGTACCTGTTAGAGTAGGGAAGTTTTTCATTCAAGTCGATTTTATAGTGTTAGATATGGCAGAAGATTCGCAAATCCCTATCATTCTAGGAAGGCCATTTCTACACACTGCGGGAGCAGTAATCGATGTCAAGAATGGAAAATTGACATTAGAAGTAGGTGATGATAAGGTCACCTACAACTTAAACAGTGCAATGAAGAGCCCTATGCTTGAAGAACCTTGCTGTTTTCTTGACATTGTCGACTCAATCGTTGATGAATCTCTGTACCCATCAATAATTGAGGATCCTTTAGAAGCAATTTTATTGTTAGAGGATATCTCTGAGAATGACAATTTTGAGATCAGTGAGCTGGAAAGGGACTTGACTGGTAAAGAGATACCGTCTGACAAAGTTGAGGAGTTTATAAGCTTAATTGATGCTCCTGCCAAGGCGGAAGTACATAAACCCGAACTTAAACCTCTTCCTTCAAATCTAAAATATACTTTTTTAGATGAATCTGAATATTGCCCGGTCATAGTGAGTGCTCTCCTAGACGAAAATCAATTAAACTCACTATTGATTGTTTTGAGAAAGCATAAAAAGGCAATAGGCTATAAACTTGAAGACCTCACAGGCATAAGCCCTGACTTTTGCATGCATAGAATTAACCTAGAAGAAGGCCAAAGACCTTGTGTTCAAGGTCAACGCCGTCTTAACCCAAACATGCAAGAGGTAGTTAAAACTGAAGTTCTGAAATTGCTAGATGCTGGCATAATCTATGCAATTTCTGACTCAAAATGGGTTAGCCCTGTCCAAGTTGTTCCCAAGAAAGGAGGAACAACAGTAGTCAAGAATGAGAAGAATGAGCTCATCCCCCATAAGGATTGTGACGGGATGACGTATATGCATTGACTACAGGAAGTTGAATCAATCAACTAGAAAAGATCACTATCCTCTGCCCTTCATTGATCAAATGTTAGAGAGGTTAGCTTGCCACAAATATGTCGATGACGTATGTCGGTGACCAAGGTAGATATACAGGAATTGAATAGACAAAGCGTGACATAGTGGATTAAGACCTAGTAAATCGCACTAAAAGCCTG
>JAIUZE010074452.1:0-54223 GCA_022085475.1 Heliosperma pusillum | reverse complement strand
GCCGGTCCAGACACCGGCCGCCGGTCGACCGGCCTGGACCCCAAGTCAAAATTTTGATTTTTTTGGATTTTTGGGTTTTTGCGTTATCAGGTAGTCTAGGCCGGTCAGACCCCGGCTGCCGGTCGACCGGCCTAGAACGCAGCTCAAAATTCTCAACTTTCAAAAACTCAGCAATAGTGTGCTCTGGGCCGGCGACAGACCGGCCGCCGGTCGACCGGCACAGAACACAGCTCAAAAATTTCCAGAAAAATCAGCCTCTATGATAATGTGCTCCAGGCCGGTTGGACCCCGGCTGCCGGTCGACCGGCCTGGAACACCTGCACATCAATTTTCAAACTTCAAAATCACCTTCTGGAGTGCTCTGGGCCGGTCGGCAGCCCGGCTGCCGGTCGACCGGCCTGGAGCACGTCTTCAAATCTTCACCTCGTCTTCAAAAGTCACAACAAATCCCCTAAGAAACCCAAGTCACCAACAATAATCACCCAACCAACATAATCCCAATGATACGGTTTCAAACCAAACCCGACTACAAGTGTTTCAAACTTTCCTAAAACTTCTTCCTAAAGACGGAAAACCCGAGTACACAAATCCAAATCTTCACAACTATTCCTAATATGCATGCTATATACAAAACCTTGGTGGTTGTTGAGGGACTCCACCAAACCTATCAAATCACAAGAGTTTACAAACAAGACTCCTCCTCGGGAAGTGGATCCCCAAGGAAGAGTACTTCCACCGTGCCCTTTTCATCTCCATCGAAATATCTTTTCACTCGATGCCCATTGACCTTGAAATTACCACCTTCCTCGCTCCAAAGTTCAAAAGCTCCATGTGGTGAAATGTCAATAACTTTGAGAGGACCCGACCATCTAGAGCGTAGCTTTCCCGGAAACAACTTGACTCTAGAATTATAGAGTAAGACTTGGTCACCCACTTTCACATTTTTATCAACCAATTTGGCATCATGCCATTTCTTCGTTTGCTCCTTGTAGATCTTTGAGCTCTCGTAGGCATCAAGTCTTAGCTCTTCAAGTTCATTCATTTGGAGAAATCGTAGCTCTCCGGCCATATCAATATCAAAGTTCATCTCCTTTAAGGCCCACCATGCCTTATGCTCCAACTCGATTGGCAAGTGACAAGCTTTTCCATAAACAAGCTTGTAAGGAGTTGTGCCGAGTGGAGTTTTGAAAGCGGTGCGAAGGGCCCATAGAACATCCGGAAGCTTTTGAGACCAATCCTTCCTACCTTTGCTTGTAGTCTTCTCCAAGATAGCTTTTATTTGACGGTTTGAGACCTCTACTTGCCCACTAGTTTGAGGGGGGTAGGCAAGAGCGGTCTTATGAGTGACACCATGGGAAGAAAGTAAGAACTTGAAAGTGCTCTTCCTAAAGTGCGAACCCCCGTCGCTAATCACCACCCTTGGGGTCCCAAAGCTCGGAAATATAGTGTTCTTGAAGAGCTTGATAACAACCTTAGCATCATTTGTTGGGGTGGCGACGGCTTCAATCCACTTGGACACATAGTCCACCGCTACCAAAATGTACTCATTCCCGCAAGAGTTGGGAAATGGTCCCATGAAATCAACTCCCCAACACTCAAAAAGCTCAATCTCAAGAATGTTTTGAAGGGGCATCTCATTCCTTTGACTAATATTCCCCGTTCTTTGGCACCGATCACAAGATTTGACAAAGTAGTGGATATCCTTGAACCTAGATGGCCAATAGAAACCACCTTGTAACACCTTTGCAATGGTGCGAGATGTACCAAGGTGGCCCCCATAGGCCGAGTTGTGAATTCTATCAACTATCTCCATACCTTCTTCTCTAGGAACACATCTTCGAAACATGCCATCACCACACTTGCGAAAAATATGTGGGTCATTCCAAAAATAGTGTTTTGAGTCATGCTTCAACTTCCTCCTAGCCCTAGCATCCAACTCCTCCGGAATGAACCCACTCACAATCAAATTTGCCAAGTCCGCAAACCATGGTGATTTACCACCTATCATCATCAAACTATCGTCTCTCAACCACTCATTGATCGGGCCACTCTCATCCTTCAACCCATGATCTTCGGTAGTCAATCTAGATAGGTGGTCGGCAACAACATTCTCCGACCCCGCCTTGTCTTTAATTTCCAAGTCAAACTCTTGAAGCAAAAGAACCCACCTCAAGAGCCTTGGTTTCGCATCCTTTTTGACTAACAATTGCCTCAAAGCGGAGTGATCCGAGTATACCACAACCTTAGCACCAACAAAGTATTGCCGGAACTTTTCCACGGCATGAACAATAGCTAGCATCTCCTTTTCCGTCGTAGAGTAGTTGACTTGGGCTTGATCAAGAGTTTTGCTTGTGTAGGAGATTACATGATGCTTCTTGTCCACAACTTGGCCAAGCACCGCCCCGACCGCATAATCGGAGGCGTCGCACATAACTTCGAAGGGAAGGCTCCAATCCGGTGATCGGATTATGGGAGCCGTCACAAGAGCTTCCTTTAACCTACAAAAAGCACTCAAGCAAAATTCATCAAATACAAATGGTGTGTCTTTGAGAAGAAGAGAAGTTAAAGGCTTGGCTATTTTAGAAAAGTCTTTGATGAAACGTCGGTAAAAGCCCGCATGGCCTATAAAGCTTCTCACTCCCTTCACATTTGTAGGGGGTGACAAGTTTTCTATTACCGAAACCTTAGCCATATCAACTTCTATGCCTCTCTTAGACACGATGTGACCAAGCACAACCCCCTCCTCCACCCTAAAGTGGCACTTCTCCCAATTGAGGACAAGGTTGTGCTCCTCACATCTTTGCAAAACATGAGACAAATTCATTAGCCCAAGATCAAATGAGTCTCCATGGACACTAAAGTCGTCCATGAAGACCTCCATACTCTTCTCAAGAAAATCGGCAAAAATTGCCGTCATACATCTTTGGAAAGTCCCAGGAGCATTACAAAGCCCAAAGGGCATCCTCCTATAAGCATAAACTCCTATGGGACAAGTGAATGTGGTTTTCTCTTGGTCTTCCGGGTGTATGGGGATTTGGAAAAACCCGGAATAACCATCTAGAAATGAATAGTAAGAATGCCCCGCCAATCTTTCAAGCATTTGGTCAATAAAGGGGATGGGGTAGTGGTCTTTGAGGGTGGCGGCATTTAATTTGCGATAGTCAATGCACATCCGCCACCCGGTCACGGGTCTAGAAGCTAAGAGAGTCCCCTCCTCTTGTTCCACCATAGTCACCCCTCCTTTCTTGGGCACTACATGGACGGGGCTCACCCAAGAACTATCGGTTATTTGGTAGATAATCCCGGCCTCTAACAACTTCATAACCTCACTTTTAACCACTTCCGCCATCTTAGGGTTCAACCTACGTAGCCCATCTACCTTCGGTTTGCTACCCTCCTCCAAGACAATTCTATGCATGCAAAGATTAGGACTTAACCCTTTGATATCATCAATGCTATATCCAAGTGAACCCCTATGAGTTTTCAAAACTTTCAAAAGTTCAAGTTCTTGGCCTTCACTCAAATTAGCATTAATGATAACGGGATAAGTCTCTCCCTCACCTAAAAAAGAGTACTTAAGTGAGGGAGGTAAGGGCTTAAGTCGTACCTTTGGAGGGAGAAGGCCCTCCACCTTCTTCATTAGTTCATCATCTACCTCGTGGTCATCTCCCATCTCCTCATCATGGAGTGCCACTTGTAGAGCTTCTTCTTCATGCTTCTCCTCTTCATGCACTTTCTCAACCACTTCCTCTATGACCTCTACCGAGCATGCCTTGTGAAACATTGGTCCCTTCACTAGATTTGGAAGATTAAATTCAAGGGTTTCGTTTCCCACCCTAAAGGTTAGCCGCCCGTCCCTCACATCAATGAGGACTCCTCCGGTAGCCAAAAAGGGCCTACCAAGGATGATGGGAGTGTGGCTATCCTCCGGGATATCTAGGACAACGAAATCCGTGGTGATCAAAAATTTGCCAACTTTAACGGGTACGTCCTCAAGCACACCCAAAGGTTGCTTAACGGACCTATCCGCTAGTTGTAGAGTCATAGAAGTGTGGGTTAAACTGTCAAGTCCAATTCTTTTAGCAATAGTTAAGGGAATGACACTTACACTTGCACCATTGTCACATAATGCCCTTGAAATCATGACTCCCCCCACAACACAAGGGATAGAGAAACTTCCGGGGTCTCCAAGTTTTTTTGGCATTTTAAAAGAGTTAGGATTAATGAGGAGAGCACTACACTCCGCCTCCATAATCATAACATCTTGGGTACCCAAAGTTCTCTTGTGAGTCAAGATGTCTTTTAGGAATTTTGAGTAAGTGGGCATGTTCAATATAACATCGGTGAAAGGTAAGGTCACTTCAAGTCCCTCAAGCATTTTTCTAAATTGGGTGAACTTGAAGTTTTCCTTAGTTTTCAAAGCTCTAGAGGGGTAGTGGATATCGGAAACAACAAGTGGAGTGCTAAAAGATACCTTTGGAATGGGAGTTTTCTTGGTTACCTTAGCTCTTGCCATTGGTTGTACCTCTACTCCGTCATCAATGACATCCTTGTTCATCTCCTCTTCATAAGGCATAATTTCGACATACCCTTCTTCTCCCTCTTTGGGTTGATCATCTTCACCCTTGCCATCATCTTTTGACTCCAAGGTGGGAGTCAAAAAGGGCTCTTCAAGTTCTTCTCCTTCCGCAACATGCTCATCATTTGGAATCTCATCATTCATCATATCCATGTAGGGGTTATCAAGCACTAGTCCACTTCTTAAAGTCACCGCACATGCATGGTGGCTTGATGAAGCATCCCTGGAGCTTTTCCCTTGAGCAAGTAGACCTCCCGGAGGCCTTTGAGGATTGTTCAAAGCTTGGGAAGCTAGCCTAGCTTCCAATTCTCTCACCTCCTTTTTGTGAGCATTGGTGACATTTTGCAAAGCCAAATTGTTTTGGATTTCCATGTTTTTGACTAATTGCAAAACTTCACTTATTGAAGGATCACTCTCTTGATGGGGTTGATTTGTCAAAGGAAGGGCAAAAGCATAGTCATTCCGACTACTCGACCCTTGGTTGTTGTTTCGTTGATTGTTCAAGCTTCCTTGTTGGTTGTTGTTAAAATTCCCTTGTTGATTGTTGTTAAAATTCCCTTGTTGCCCCCTTGAACCTTGATTGTTGAAATTTGACCCTTGGTTGTTGTTGAAATTTGGCCCTTGGCCTTGAAAAGATTGATCGGGAACCCCTTGGCTTGCTTGATTGTTTTGATTGCCTTGGTAAAAACTACCTTGGCCTTGATTGTTGAAGTTTTGGTTCCCTTGATTTTGATTCCAATTTCCTTGACCTTGGTTCCAATTACCTTGGTTTTGGAAGTTACCTTGGTTATTGTAACCTTGATCATTGGATTGTTGATTTTGGAATTGATTTGATCCTTGACCTTGTTGAGAGTTGTTGAATTGATTGTTATAGTTTCCTCTAGAAAATTGACCTCCTCCTCTAGGTTGGGAAAAACCCGGAGGGTTGGAAGGTTGAGTTTGAGTGTGTTGAGGGTTTAAGACATTTTGACTTTTGTAACTCATGTTTGGGTGAAATTTTGAGCTTGGATGATAGAAATTTGAATTTGGGTTATAAGCTCCTTGATGTTGGAATTGAGGCCTTGAGGGCCGTGGGTTGTTGTTCATACCTTGGAAAGCATTCACATGTTGATAATCATTTGCACCTTCATTGTTATAAGAGACATTGTTCCCACAAACTTCAAAGGTGTGTCCATATCCATTGCAAATTTCACAAGTGGGGGTTTGACAAGCTTCCACCATGGGAGGTGCATAAGACCCACTAGCTTCATTCACATGATGACCTTGACTTTGATTTTGAGCTTTTTGAAGCTCGGCAAAACCCTTAGTGAAAGTTTGTGTGAGCAAATCAATCTTGGCATTGGTATCCGCATTTGAGAAGTTCTCACTTGGGTACTTGGAACTCCTTCTCAAGCTATTCCCCCTAGAACTAGTACCATAACTAGATTCCGACTCAACCATCTTCTTAATCAATGCCGCCCCTTGTTGGTCATTTAAATGATCAAAACTCCCCCCCGCGGAAGCATTCACCATGGCCTTGGTTTGAGGGAGGAGAGTTTGATAGAAGGTTTGGGTTACATACCAATCCGCAATTCCATGGTGAGGGCATCGGGCAAGGAAATCAATGAAGCGATCCCATGCTTCTCCCAAAGACTCTCCATCCTCTTGTTGGAAGGTGGTAATCTCGTTTCTTAGCATCGCCGTTTTGGAGGCGGGGTAGTACTTACTTAGAAACTCCTTAGCCCAACCATCCCAAGTGGTGAAAGTGTTTGGAGGATGGTTATTCAACCACCTCTCCGCCCGGTCCTTGAGGGAAAATGGGAACAACATGAGGCAAAGGGTTTCCTCGCGCACCCCATTCCTTTTCATGATTCCAACCCTACTTTTGAATTTTCTCAAGTGGGCATGAGCATCTTCATCCGGGAGGCCTCCAAAGCTATCCCGCTCAATAGAATTCATTTGAGACGGGTGAATCTCAAAATTATTGGGGGCCAAGACACCGAAATTGATTGGAGATTGGGTATCATCGTGGTTGGGACGGTTACGATCACGTAGAGCCGTCATTTGTGGTTGATTTTGTTGTTGAGGTATTGTAGGTGGTGAATTTGGTGGTGTATTTTGTTGTGTATTGTAGAAGGGGTTTTCAAATATGGGTTCAATGGTGTTGTTTTGTGGGAAATCGATTGTTGGAGTGGATGTAGAAGCAATTGAAGTATTGGCTTGTTGATGGCTAACTCTTCTTGAATTCCTAACCCGAGCAAGTGTATTGGCACGGCGAGTCCTAAACAACCTTTCGGGTTCCGGATGGCTCAAGAACAAACCTTCACCTCTAGGCATGCACTCAAAGCAACTCAAAAACAAGTTAGACTCCTAGTGTGTTTTTGGGCACACTAGGGAAAGACAATAATGCAAGGCACTCTACAAATAATCTAACAACTAAAACCAACAAAAACAACAAGTAACTTGGCTAAATCTAAGACACAAAACAAACTACGAGTTTCCTTACGCCATCCCCGGCAACGGCGCCATTTGATGGTCGGTTTGTCGTCAAAACAAGCATCAAAAATAACCCAATAAAAGTAGTATAAAGGGGTCGAAATCCACGAGGATGGGGGAGGTCAACTACTATTTCGATTGAATCCTATTCTAGCCTAAAATATGACGGATTGGAAAGTTAACTAAAAACTAGGAAAAACAAGTAATCGCTAAGTAATAAAGATGAAAACAATTAAGGGAAAGGCTAGGGTAAAAGGTTCACCTTAGGGGGATTTAATGGGTTAGTCGGGTAACTAGCGAAAGAGGTAAATAATTCGAGTAAAATCGATTCCTAATGTCTCAACAATCGATAATCATCAACAAGCTATCGCATTTGTCTCAAATCACCCATATAAACACTTAGTCTAATCGTCTCTACCACCGTCGCTTAAGAGAAGATCAAACCATGCTTGATAAAAGGGTAACTTTCGTTCACACATTTCATCAAACACTTGGTGTTCATATGGGCAATACCCAAATCATTTACCACAAACTTGCTAATTAACCAACCTAATACCCCACATGATCCACCCTTAGGCTCCCCTAAACCCTAGAGGATAATCTACTCACACATGGTAAAAGAAATCAAAGCACTAAAGGGAAGGGGGAGTTCAATCACCATAATACTATGAGAAGAATAAAGATAATAATCAAAAGATGAACTATAAACTATAGATGGAAATTAATTGCATAAACAATAAAAAGATGAGAGATTTTATACCAAACAAACTTATATTGATGAGTATGAGGGAATGTCTTCACCCAAGTCTTCAATACAAATTCCAAGAAATGAAAATGAAATGCTAAAATCAACAACTTGAAAATGAGAAACTAAAACTGGATTAGGGAAATATTAGGAGAGTATTTAATGATTAATTTGGGTTACAAGTTTCTAGGGTTTCGTGCTAAGAAGAATGTTAAAGACTACTCAAAAAACTGCTTACAAAATAATAAGGGGGGTATATATAGGTCTCTCGAAATTAAGGAAGAAATTAGAAGAAAATGCGAATTTTTCAGTCTTGTGTTCCCGGCCGGTCGACCGGCCGCCGGGCCTCTGACCGGCCTGGAGCACATGCGTGACTTCAGGAACTTTGCCTTCAAAATCTTCAAAAATCTTCTAAGTATGGGAAATAATGGTCTGGGCCGGTCGACCGGCCGCCGGTCCCCCACCGGCCTGGAGCACCAAATCACTCTCACATACATTCTGATGTAGGTGTGGGCCGGGTAGTCGACCGGCCGCCGGTGGACCGGCCGGCGCTACCTGGGCCTTTTCTTCACTTTTTCATTTCTTTCACTTGCAGTGTGGTGGTCTGGGCCGGTGGGCCGGCCGCCGGTCTGGGGACCGGCCTGGGCCACCTGATAACATACTTCTTCATTTTTCGTCTCATCTTCGAATCCCGACTCATGCAGTGTCTTTATGCACCGATTTCCTCATTTCCGCCTTAATTCCTGCAAATTGAGATCAATATTCATAGCGCGGGAAATCGGGAAATAAAATGCAATTAAAGACACGTAAATCCGTGTAAACGGACCAAAATGGGGACGAAAATGAGGTAAAAATGTGACTAAATGAATGCTTATCAAGTATATATGATGATTATTTCTACTTGTTATGTCACTTTCAATAAGTAACTAAAGAGTAAAAACAAGAACAAAAATCATCACCCTTCTAACTACAATCCAACCGGCCATTTTGGCCTAGTTAGGTCCATTTTGATTTTTGATATTTGTCTCACAAATACTTATTGATCATATGGTTAATTATCTTGTCTAATTAAGTGTTAATTTGATCATATAACAATTATATGACTCAATTAAATAAATAATATGTACTTAACATTTTAAGTAATATTTTACCATTATATCAATATATAATGGGTCCCACAATGCATGGTTAATTTATTTTACCACTCCTTGTAAATATAATTAACTAATTACCTCTATCTCAAAACCTCAACTAATTTAGTAATTTAACGATTAATTACTAAGTTAAATCTTATTTAATCGTATTAAAATAAGATATAAATTTATTAGTCAATTATCGCATAATTGAAAAATAAGTTTAATCGAATTTGAGTTCTTAACTCAATTTCTAACAATTAACTCTCGTACATATCGAATATATGTAATGTACTAATTACCTGTATCGTATACAAATAATTAGTTACTATTTGGATTTCATCCTTTAGGTGTGACCGAACGGGATCAGTTGATCACCGCCGTCAAACGACAATAACGTCAAACTCTAGTTAGCCAACCGTTATTGATTTACGTTAATCAACTGACTAATCATATATATAGTCAATAATTATCCCAATTATATTCCATAATAAGATTTATTATGTGGCGCACTATTGTGGAGGACACCTACTCCAACATGTTTTCCCCTTTGCTAATCCCCGACCCACGGCCCAATCTAAGTACGACTTCCTCCATAATGACCCTTCCCCTTATGTGTCTACTCACATACAATCTGACCACCACCTACCCTCCCGGTTTGAACCACAACCAGTTACCGCCCTCAACACCGACGTACCCCCCACCTGTGAGCCACCCAGATCACCTGGACCCTGTCCCTCTACGGCCCCCGCTACCGAGCCCCAACAACCATATGGCACCCGTGTTTCAGACGCCCTCCCCTTCCCACAAATGGCCACTCGTGCCAGTCACGGGATTTACAAACCAAAGCCCATCTTCGACCTCTGCACCACCACCCTTTCCCCGGTCCCTAAGTCGCCCATAGCAGCCCTCCAAGACCCGAATTGGAATCAAGCCATGAAAGATGAATTTGATGCCCTCATTAAGAATGAGACATGGGAACTCGTTCCTCGGCCTCCGGGTGTCAATATAACTCGTTGTCTTTGGTTGTTCAAACATAAGTTTCGCGCTAATGGTAATTTAGAGCGATACAAAGCTCGTCTTGTGGTTAATGGCAGGTCCCAACAGGTCGGCATTGATTGTGATGAAACCTTTAGCCCGATGGTCAAACCCGCAACTATCCGAACCGTCCTAAGCATTGTCGTATCCAAGGAGTGGTCCATTCACCAGCTCGATTTGAAGAATGCCTTCCTCCACGGTCATCTTGCCGAGATCGTTTTTACGCACCAACCACCCGGGTTTTGAGACCGGTCTCGTCCCGATCACGTGTGTCGCCTCAAGAAATCATTATATGGTCTCAAGCAAGCACCCCGAGCCTGGTAACAACGGTTTGCTAATTACGTCTCCACCATTGGGTTCACTCACAGTAAATCCGATAACTCCCTTTTCATTTATTGTGACGGTGCCAATCTTGCTTACCACTACAAGAAAAGCGCTCGTTACCGACTGGAAAATAGCGTCCGACACAAAAACGGTCGGCAAAAATCATTACCGACCGATATCAGTCGGTAAAATAAATTGTGGACGGTAAATTACCGACCGGAAAAAAATCGGTCGCTAAATTGAAATTTTCAGTCGGTATACCAAAAATTACCGACCGCTTTAATATATTTACTGTCCAACATTCAGTCGGTCGGTACCCATTGGCATATTATGTCAGACAATCCCTTTCTCATTCTTCTATTCGTTCTTTCCATTGAAAAAAAAATTAACACTCCCTTTCCTCCCTTCACTCATTCAATCGACACCACCGTCCCCTGACCCGACATCCCTATCTTCTCCTTCATGCCGCCGTGCCGCCGCCACCTTTCTTCCTCTTCTCATGCTCTTTTACATCCAAGGTTTGTTGAATTTAATTTTGTTTTATTTTTTTATTGTTTGAGGCTTAAATTAGTCTTACTTACATGAATTACACGTCTTATATTGTTAACTTGTTGGGTAATTGATTACTTATTGTTAGAATTAAGATGAAGTAAGTTAGGGTTTATAGGATTTGGGGATTTTTGGCATTTAGGCAAAAATTTGTTGCTGTTTTGATTCAAATAGTATTGATTGTTGCTTTTAAGCTTTAAAACAGTCTTGTCTACTTAAATTACACTTATTTACCTGTTCCAATATTCGGTATTAGATTATTTGATGCAAAATTGAGGATTAAGCAAGTTAGGGTTTGCAATATTTGGGGATTCATGGGTAATTCGATTTGTGGTTTAATTTATTGTTTAATTTGTTATAGAGTATGTTTGTTATACATTGTAGCTACCTTTTGATTGTTTTTTTGAACTATTATAGTTTTATTTGTTATAGAGTATGTTTGTTATACATTGTATCTACCTTTTGATTGTTATACATTTGGGGATTCATGGATTGGCATCTTGGTTGCTTCTAGCTTTTTCGCAAGGTAAGCCCGTTTAGTTTTAGTAGTGACTACTTTGGAGTAAGTACTACAAAACAAGCCCTACAAAATCTTGCATCTTGATCCAATGTCTGGTCAGTTTGTTACCCTTCACGCCATCAGCTCGTCTTACTTAAGACGGACACTATTCGTCACAAGCTGAACACGGATAGTGTCCCTCCCACAATATGTAAGTGAGAGGGCAAATAGGGGGATCTATTTACCCCTCCACTTGCCTCCCACTTGCACATTGTGAGAGGGGTCACTATCCGTCTTCAACTTGTGACGGATAGTGCCCGTTTTTAATGAGAATTTGTGTCACGCCATATAGGACTGACTACTAAATATCAATTGAAGTAGATTGTCTGTTCGAGAATATGCTAGCTAAATTAAGTACTTTTTACCGCTTAGTCATCACTGGATTATTTAGTGCGAGAATATGCTAGCTAAAGTACTTTTTACCGCTTAGTCATCATTGGATCATTTAGTGCGAGAATATGCTAGCTAAAGCTTGGTCGATTTTTGCTGTAATGTGACATTTGTTACTTTGGAATATCAATTTTAATGTTATTTTTTTGACATGTTAATGGTTATTGGGAATTTTCGATTAATTATTGTGCAATGAAGCAATTAATGACATGATTATATAGTCTTGATTATGTCAAAATCTTTGGTACTTGACCCACGAAATAATGAGATTGCTGTATCTGATTAGGTTTCAGTGTGGAGACGGTTGATTACAAGAATGTTAGCTTTGTTGTACGGGATATTGTTTTAAGCTATTGATTCCTAGCTTGAAATATTATCCACTACGTAATATTGTTGAGCCTCAAATTTGGTTATCCTTTCAGGAAAACAATAGGAGCGAACTTGAAAGGCTTGACAAAAAACAAACGCACGGATTTTTTGAATAAGTTGAAGGGCTTTGTATGTGATCAGGTACCAACTAGAGCTATGATCTTTATACTTTCTTTTTAGTATCCCTCCCTTCTTACAATCGTCTTATCTTACGTATTCTATTAGAATGAACCGAGAAATGCAGAAGACCTTCAAAACTCGATCAATTCTCTATTAGTTGGCAATTATGATAACGTCTATATCTAGTACCAGTAGAAGAATATGTCGCACAATATTTGAAAGACAAAAATTTTTGGTTAAGACCAATAAGTTAAGGTGACGACACTCACAACCGAATTATGTACAACCTTTGTGTAGTTTTCTTTACATTTCTAGATTTGTATTTCCAAGAGGCAAACTAGGTGTAAGAATAACTAGTATGTTGAACCTTGATATGTCTATTTCAGGTCAAATATGAAGAAATACAACAAGATTTCAAGGAAGAAGGAAAGTACTACTAGGATAACTCGCGGTAGCGGTGACAACGATGGTGGTCTTTCTAGAGCCGGAGTAGGATTTTAAGTAGAAATTTTTGTAGCTTGACATTAGTATGTACTTATTGGTAGAATTAGACTTTGTAGTGTGACAATCTTTGTTTGGATATATGGTATAATATTTTAATTTATACAATTCATAATTTGAGCCTCTCACTGTAGGTTAAGTTTAGAAAATATCAAGTGTCATCTATATTAAAGCTCATATTTAAAGGTAAGATTATAAACGTATTGGGAGAGAGAACAAAAAAATACTGCACAATAGGCACACAGTTACCGACGGATTCAACATAATTACCGACGGATTCAACACAATTACCGACCATTTCCACAATTACCGACTGATTTTTTCAGTCGGTAATTACCGACCACAAATTAGTTTACCGACCAATAAATCGGTCGCTAATTTTACCGACTGAAAAATCCGTCGGTAAATTTATTTTACCGACTAAAGTTACCAACCGAAATTTTTGGTCGGTATTTATGTAAAAGCGGTCGGTAAATCAATTTACCGACCGATTTTTTGCCTTACCGACTGTTTTTTTCGGTCGCTATTCACATGCATTCTTGTAGTGTACCTTCTCCTATATGTTGATGATATTATTCTTGCTACTTCCACGGACTCCCTCCAAGTCCATTTAATGTCTCTTCTCCGCTCTGAGTTTGCCATGACAGATTTTGGTCCGCTTAATTTCTTCCTCGGCATTGCCGCAACTCGCCACTCCCGAGGCCTTTTCCTGCACCAACCCAAATATGCAAAAGAAATCATCGCCCGGGCATGCATGACCACGTGTAAACCCGCACAAACACCCGTCGACACCAAGTCCAAACTCAGTACCTCAAGCGGCAACCCCGTTCCGGACCCAACCATGTATCGCAGCCTTGCCGGAGCTTTACAATATCTCACTTTCTCTGGTCCCGACATCTCCTACGCTGTCCAACAAATCTGCCTCTTTATGCATGACCCCCGTGATGATCACCTTGCTGCCCTTAAGCACATCATTCACTACCTCCAAGGTACGTCCCACTACGGCCTTCATCTTAGCAAGTCCGCCACGACCTCCCTCTCGGCCTACACCGATGCTGACTGGGGAGGGTGTCCGGACACGCGCCGCTCCACCTCGGGGTATTGTGTCTACCTCGGTGACAATTTAATCTTCTGGTCGTCTAAACGACAAGCTATTGTCTCCCGGTCCAGTGCCGAGGCCGAATATCGCGGCGTCGCCAACGTTGTAGCCGAGTCGTGCTGGCTACGAAACCTATTACTCGAGCTCCAATGTCCTATTCAACATGCCACTATTGTCTACTGTGATAATGTCTCTGCCATTTACCTCTCCGGTAACCCCGTCAATCATCAACGAACTAAACACATCGAATTAGACATCCACTTCGTCCGAGAAAAAGTTTCGCTCAATCAAGTGCAAGTTCGTCATGTCCCTTCTCGATACCAATTTGCTGACCTATTCACTAAAGGCATGCCTAAAATTTTATTTGACGCCTTTCGCTCCAGTCTCAGCGTCCGACCTCCTCCCGCTTCGACTGCGGGGGTGTATTAGAATATATTAGTCAACATTGTAACTTTACTAAATCTAGCAATTTGTATATTCAGTTTGGTAACTTGTGTAGCATATTTATTATAGTCTAGTTCTTTGTAGTCTAGTCTTGTTAATTGTAGTCTAGCCTAGTTCTTTGTAGTCTAGTCTTGTTAATTGTAGTCTAGCCTAGTTCTTAGTCACCTAGTTCTTTGTAGTATAGTTATTTGTAACCTTGTATTCACATTGTATTTATCAACTATAACAGGAAGAGAATACAACCTCCTAAGGCAAGGGAGAATTCATCTTATACATTCTTACAATAATAGTTAAAGACAAAATTTATATCCCCAAGTTACAGCTCCTGACTAAGTTACGATCTTGTTCGACCTACAAAAAATACATTTATCAATAGTCACTAGCCTTAATGCGAATATTTCCCTTACTTACATCCAAAATCTCTACAAAAACATTATATGCATTTTCGATGGATTCTTCACCAATCTTGTATACATTTTCATTTCCAAATACAACACGTCCCAACCAAAACAAACCATATAGACATTTAAACCCATCATGTTATCTAATCAACCTATCGAACTAAATCCAACAAACACACATCACTAAAACTAATCAACAGAAACAAAAAATATAGTCCATGTTACCATGTATTAACGTAAGGTGGTCTACCACTGTCATAGCTAGTAAACAAGGCACAAACAATCTATCTCAATATCATTATCTTCATTGTGTTAGTCATAATCTGCATAGTCATTAGCGAGCCATTTTTTTCAAAAGATAGGCGATTCAATAACTACAACATGTAAAGGTAATTTATACTAAACAAAACATAGACGCTCCCACCCCCTCCCGGCTTCCTAATTCTCTTCATCCCTCCCTCTCTCCCACCCACCCTATCCCCCTCTCCTTTTTCTTAACTCTTCTCGAATATGGACAAGCCAAACAAAGAGTCTCTCTCCCGCTATTTTTCTCTTTTTCCTACCTACCTCCTCCTAATCAAAGCAAAACCATGAACGAACTCCCCCATCCCATTCCTCCTATATCCCTCACAACCTTTCACACTCTTCATTTCCCTTCCTCTCGACGTAAATGAATATAGTGTGATACATTTGACAATAAGTTGATATCCAGCAGTCAGCGGCAAAATCCAATCCGGGACTTTGTACCTAATGTAAGTCATTATATGAAAGTGCTTTATATCAGCATAAAATTGCCCCTTTTGGCGGATGATTTTGGAGCAAGTTTTTTCTTGTTTAGACCACCAAAACGAACCAACGTTTGGCTATTTCTGAGCCATCGCCTACGAAAATGGCACCACACATAGAGAGATGGTACCGTTATTTTTATGCAATGTGTAGGGATATAGAGGGAAGGTATTGAATTTTATGTTTGTAACGGCCACATTAAGGTGGATGTTACTATTCAATACAGATTAATCATGTATTGAATTACTCTTTTAATAAGTTAATCAATCACATTTAGTATGTGATTAAATAAGCTTTTCATCTCCCTTGTAACTCCTATGTGGAGAGATTATAAGGAGAAGGAAAATGCTAATGAGATAACTAACTAATAGACACATACAATACACACAAAAAGATACATCTCTAGAGACTAAGTCCACCATCAATATGGGACTTGATATTTGGGGCGTGGACATATTCCGGGACTCTAGTAGCCGCCGGAGGTACGATATATGGTAGTGGGCAGTTAGCGAACACAATGATCTGATCGCTTCCGCATAAGGTAAGTCCTTATTTTCCTACAGTGGTATCAGAGCAAATGTATTTTGCTACTGCTCCTATTATTTCACGTCGTTTTTTTTATCGCTTGCTCATATAAGATGAAAGTTATTTTGACGTATCTGGGCACACAAGAATCAGTTTCATAGTGCATATACAATGTATACGTTACATTGTGTGTTTTTATTTATTATATTTGACATGAACACTTCTATCCATTCATATTAATTTGTAGTCTTCTTTTGCTATTGAGTATTGTATATTTGTGAGACCCGTCGCATTGTTTCATTCGTGATAGCTAAATTATATGTTAATATATACTTTTTAGTTTTTTTTTTCCACGTGCTTTCATGCTTTCGTAGCGCGATTTTCCAATCGAACACATCGGCAACCTTTGTGGCTAGACGAATCATCATCGGATGTGATCCACGCGTCTCCAAAAGTCGAGTTCTCGAAACAATATATGGCTGTTACGGTCTTACGGATTCCAGAATCTCGAGTTTTTTGTCACCGAGATTCACGCGTGAAGTCTCCATGTGCGTGTGTGACACGCTGCTGAGTCGGGTCATCAGGCCGTTTTATCTTTTTCGGCTACGGTTATCCGTTTGATGAGGATGTGTTTAATTAAATTTAAATAATAGAGGATATGTTCCTTTGTACACCAATATATGTATGTCAATTATGTACTTGGTTGTCTTCTTCTTTGTGAGGAATGGCGGAAGACACTAAATTGAAATAAGGGAAGATGATGGCAGATATATGGACATGATAGAATAGGATGAATGAGTCGTTTTTTTTGTTTGGCTTGCCTTATTGTTTTTATATGTATTTATAGCATTGTTTAGTCAATATATAAAATAGGAGTATGTCGCAGTATTCAATTGTCAATACTCCATCTTGCTGGGACTTTATTGTGGTATGTCCAGTATAAAGGTGTAGCTCTTTCTTATCTTATTTGAGTCATTTTTGTTGTGATGATCAATAAGATTGCATATCTGTGCTAATTTGTTTAGCTAAATTTACGAGTAGTGAATTTATTTCTCAATAAAATTAGAGTATTTCATATAAATTTTTTTCGTATTGAATTTATTCGATAGTACAAATACATATCTTTGTGATACGGTTTTGTGTTGATCATATAAATTTGTTTTATATATCATAGTCTTTATGAGTACGTCTCGTAGATTATTTTTGGTAAAATATGTTAAGTGAATGTGTTTCATGGGTAAGATTAATTTTTGTGTGATTTTTACTATGACCTTGTATTTTATGAATGTGTTTCGTAGAATTTATTTTACGTGTAAATAGTGAATATTTTGAGACGATAGTTTACAAGTCACGTAACTTATCCTTGTATGTAAATTTTAAATGTCTTAGTGACATTTTTATTTTGAGCAGTTTGGCTAGCAAATTTATGGGTATGAGAAATACTAATGTCAACTCCGTGTTCAAGTTAGTATATGCTACTCATAATTATCTATATATTGTGTTTTGTAAGATAAAGTTAAAATTTACGAATTCGTTTCATTTAATTTATCTTGTGGAAATTGGGTAATTTTGTCTTACATAGAAAATAAATATTTTAGTGATATTTATTGTTCATGATATTTTATAACTTACATATAAGGCGTTATATCTTAATGATATAATAATTATTGTAAATTTGTTTTACAAAAAAGGACCATGTTTTTTTTTTTTTGCGATATGTTCTTGTAAATTGGTTTTACGAGATAACTTATATTTTTGTGATATATTAAATTATTAGTTTATGTAGTTTTCTTTTACATAAATGATGTATATTTTTGTGATATACTTGTACATGCAAATTCGTATTACATGAGAAACTTCGTTATATCTTAGTGATATATCATTTCACGTAAATTTGCATTACATAAATGATTCATATCTTGGTGATATATGATAACATGTAAAATTAGTTATTACATGAGAGACAAGAAATATTCATGATTGAGAATTGAATACATATAAGTAATGTATCAAATTAAAACTATCATATATGTTATGATCAAATTTTTTTAATTAACTTTTTTTTAAAGTCGTGTAAATTCGTTTTGCACAGAATTAGTGTAATATCTAAGTGATATTATTATTTGTGCTAATTTGTTTAGCCATATTAGAAGGGTAGTAGCTAATTTGTTTAGCGGTTTATAGAGGGTTAATGAACTCGTTTCATTTAATCTTAAGAGAATGAAAATTACATTGTTGAAATTTCTCGTTTATTGCGTTGGTGATGATTATGAGCTTAGCAAAATTTTCGAACGAACAATATAAATGAAGGGGTTTTAATAATTTAATTGCAAATTGTGCCTTAATCCATATACTTGTGTATGACAACAAGTGTTTTTTTGGGTGATTTGTTCACCATTGGTAAAGCGGCTTGAACATTGAAAACTATAATGATTAGATTTTGTATCTTATTAATAATCACGATTTTGTGAAATCGTGATCACTATTACATACATGAGGTTGGATAATGGAAATATGTGTTTTTACCAGTATTTGTTCAAATAGTAAGTTTGATGCATGCAGACTAGTGTTATTTTTGTATGTGAACCTACTAAGTAGTGTTTGAGACATGTATTACAGCTTATGTAGCGTATGATTAGGTGTAAGTCAATTTCAATTTGATGTAGGGTAAAAGACTATGTGTCTTGGCCCGAAATGCTTGAGGATTGTCCACGTTTTTTTATTTATCTAATGTGTGACTTTTAAAGACGAGATTGACTATTTTTAAGAAGTTATTATTTTTCTATGATAATTTGTTTGCCAATCTGATTCTGGGATTAGGAAAAATACAGAACTCTTAATGGTTCATAGTCTCTCAATCCCTGGTAAATGTCTCAAAACTTATCGAGACAGGAAAGAGTGCCTCTTGGCACTAATGTCTCCCGATACAATTATTAATGGTCTATGTTTTTTCTTACTATTGAGAATAGATATACGGTATTGTTTAATATGTTTGACTTAGTGTCGACAAGAGAGTAATATGGAGATAATATTAATTTGGTTCATGTTTGTTTCGAGCCAAATAAAATTATTCTCATCCATTCGAGTTATATGTGTGTTTCTTGCCTCTAATGTTAATTCTTGTCCTTTGTGGATTTAGAAACAGAGCGGGTTTTTTTTACAACTCGCAGTTGTTTAATTCATTGTTTGTCGATGAATTATTCACCTTTAGCTATGCTAAACTATGTTTTTATATAGGCTTTGTGCTAATTTGATGTGTTAATTTTCTACGCACATAGGGTGCATGATTATTTTTCAATAATTAGTTTATTGAAATTCACGGATACTTATTTAACCTTTTGTTAATAGTTTTGTTATGACTATGTGTTTGGTCATAATATTTATGTTCACCGCATTACTTTTATTCTTCTGCTTGATTACGTTTTTCCATTTCTTCATTATCTTTTTACTATTATATTTCAATCTATTTTTATTTTATTTGTGGGTAGTAACATGTTAAGAGCATCATGAGGCCATATGTTTTTTCCCTCTTCATTTTCACGCTATATCAGTGTGTATTCATTATTTTGTCATTTTGTAAAGTGTTTGATATGTTCAAACATTTTATGATAAAAGTGAAAATCAACTTTGAACTTAGAATCAGAAATCTTAGTTTATGTGTTGGTTGTGAATAACTCTTTGATTTGTTCAAAGTCTGAATGGGGAAATTTATGTGCGTTAAACTTACAATTCCTAAACACTGTAACAAGATGTTTATGTCGAGAAATTGTACATTATCACTTGATATGGTTAAGTGAAGTATGACGCCGATCGAGTTTTCCTTCTTTTGAGTTAAAGAAGGATTTCTTAAATACGTTTTTGAAGAAATTTTGCTCGCTCCAAATAAGTTTTGGATATTAAGTTGGCCATTTATATGCTTAACATTTATCGAATTTTGTGTTCAAGTGACCCACAATATTTATTGACTTGGATGTGTTTCTAAGTTTTGGCGAAGGCTAGTAGATCTATGTATTGTATTCGTTACAATGCAGAACTAACTTTTGGTGAGTGGGAGAAATTTTTGTAAACCCATTGAGACACCAAGGATAGTTTAACTTCTCTTCATGTTCAGATAGTGGGAGTAGTTACATGATCAAGGTAAAGATCAGAGTTTGTCTACTATGGAACAAATACTAACTTGTATGTCAAGTTATAAGGATCAACATAAGGTCGGTTCTTATGGAGTTTTGCTCATTGGAGGATAGTGGGAGTTATTCCATCTATTCGTCTTTTGTACCGCTTTTAGTAAGTGAGAGCTATCACTTTTAGTAAGTGGGAGTTTTTCGCCAAATAATGAAAATAGAATGTTATTATGAAAGTAGATAGATATTGTGACAATGAAGGATTATGGTAATAAGGTTTAAGACGATTTTGAGATATGTTCTCAAATGTTCGGATTTGTCCGTTTTTTCTTCTAATTTTGGTCATCTATTTAGATTTTGTTTTCAAATGGATGTAAAGAATATTTTCTTGAATCATGTTTCTCGAGAAAAATTCTACATGGATCAATCAGTTGAGTTTTTCTCAAATGATTAAGATGATAAATTTTGTATATCTTAAGATTGTCCATGTGTTAGCGGTCTTCTATATTTATTTCAAGTTTCATAAATTATTTGTGTGATGATTTCGTTGGAATGGTGGAATTAATGTGGTTATGTCAAAATTATATAGGAGAATAAGTATCTCTTTGTTAATTGGTGATATATTGGTATTTAAAAGAAAATAATATTGTTGTTTATGTCTAAACCTATAATCAAGTGCAAGATTCGATTAGAGTATTGTTTCTAGTTATGTTATAGTTGGTATTTTGATGTGTGCCTTGTTTAGTACATGGTTGAACGTCAATTTTGTGATTGATAAGTAATTTGTTACTTAATCAATCCACTACATGCACAATGATATGTAATCAAGTAAATTTTACTCTGCCTTTGTTGTAATAGTAGATTAGTTCTTGTGTGGAACTAAGAGTTGTCATCAAGTAAGATTTTTTTTTTTTGGTGCAAATGTAAGCTTTGATTAATACGGCAATAAGCCATCCAAACCACAATCCTTTTACAACCTAGTAACATAATACTACTCATACAACCACTCTAAAAACAGACAATAAGCATTAAAATTACATAAGTTGTCTATTTCTACACCATACAATCTCATCTCTCTTTAGACTACCAAGCTCAATTTGCGTTAGTCTCAACTTTGCTTGGACACAAACATCTTGTATCAATTTTTCAGGCCTCTGGACAAAAGCCTCCAGCCTGCACTTGTTCCTGCAATGCCAAATACTATAATAAACAGCCACTACTAAAGACCAGTACACTTTTCTGATGAATCCCGTCCCCATTCTCATTCTGAGCAATGCTGTAGGGGAATGATCACTAGAGTGCCTGACCTGAAGCCTATCATCTAAACAATCAAAGCACTTCTTTGCAAAACAGCAGCCCTGGAACAGATGATAGTGATCTTCAGAGTTGATCCCACACAGAAAGCAGTTTAAATTTCCTGTAAACCCCCTTTTATGCAGTCTATCCAGAGTAAGCAATCTACCTTTGACAGCCAGCCAATAGATGAAACAATGTTTAGGAATGTTAAGCCTGCTCCAAGTGATACAAAACCAGTCCACCCTAGTATTATCATTGCCAGCCAACCACTTGTAACCTTTAATAATAGAGTATCCATCCTCCTCTTGCCATTCCTCATATTGAAGCCCCTCTTTAAGAAGCTCCTTTACTCCACATATCTTTCTCCAGGCCCAAGAACTTGAACTGCTAGGACTGTAAGATATCCAATCCCTCCCTTTCAAATATATCTTATCTATCCATTTAATCCAAAGGCGGTCCTTCTTGAGCATGATCCACCACACTAATTTGCCAACAGCTGCAATGTTCCATTTAGCACTATCATAAATGCCTAGACCTCCTTCTTTTTTACTCTTACATAAGACATTCCAAGCAACAAGGGGAGCCTTAGAGTATGTATCCTCCCCTTCCCAAAGAAAGTTTCTACATAGGGCTTTGAGAGTATCAAGGACTCCCACAGGTAAGATGAAAATCTGTGCCCAATAGTTATGAATGGTGCTCAAGACTGACTTAACCAAAACAAGCCTTCCTGAGTAAGAAATCTTCCTCCTGTTCCAACCTTTGATCCTAGCACTCATCCTATCAATCAACATCTTACAATCATGCCTATTCAGCCTCTTATGAGAAATATTAACACCAAGATACTTGAAAGGAAGACTTCCCCTAGTAAAACCAGTATGATTCAAAATGAAATCCTCAGTCTCCCTATCAACCCCCTTAATGAGCAAGTCAGATTTCTCATTGTTAATCTGCAACCCTGAAGCCTTTGAAAACACATCAAACCCCTCCACAATCACGAAAATAGACTTAATATCTCCCTTACAGAAGATGAGGAGATCATCAGCAAACATAAGGTGATTAAGATGTAAACCTTTACATAAATGGTGATATTTAAAACCAGGGAGCTCCCCAATCATATTTAATAACCTACTCAAATATTCCATACAAAGAGTAAAGAGAAGAGGAGATAAGGGATCACCCTGTCTCAGTCCCCTCTTACCCTGGAAGAAGCCAAAGGAAATTACCATTAAGAACAATGGAATAGGAAGTAGAGGTAATACATTGCATGACAGCCTTCAAGAACCTAACAGGGAAGTTCAAACTCTGCAGGACATTCTGAACAAAAACCCATTCAATAGAATCATAGGCCTTCCTCAGATCCACCTTAATCAAACATCTAGGGAAGGGATTGGCCCTATGATAAAGCCTAACCAAGTCCTGGCTAATAAGAATGTTCCCCATTATACTCCTACCTTTAATAAATGCAGACTGAGAAGGATTAACAACTTTAGGAAGCACCTTAGACAACCTCTCACACAACAGTTTAGAGATGAACTTATATAAGGTGTTACAACAGGCTATGGGTCTGAAATCCTTAACACTACTAGGGTTCTCTTTTTTAGGGATAAGCACAACATTAGTAGTATTAATTTGCTTTAGCATCTTACCTGTCCTGAAGAAATCCTGGACTGCCTTACAAACATCTTCACCAATGATCCCCCAACTAGTCTTGTAGAAACAACTAGTATACCCATCCGGGCCAGGACTCTTATCATCAGGTATAGAATGAACAATTCTCTTAATCTCCTCAGCAGTAGGAATACTGCACAAATCCTCCCAATCCTCCTGCTCCACTCTAGGACCTGCTCTCATAATATTATGATAGAACTCAGAAGTTACAGCACATGACCCTAGCAGGGATTGATAGTACTCCTCAAAGGCTGTTTGGATATCTTCAGGCCTATCAAACACATCCCCCTGCATTCCTTCAATTCTAAAAACCTTGTTTTGAATCTGTCTATTCTTGATGATCTTATGGAACATTGCAGAGTTAGTGTCACCATCCTTTGCCCAATGACACTTAGCTTTTTGTCTAAGAAAATCTACCTTAGCCTCAGCTAGCATCTTATAACTAGTCCTAATTTGGTACTCTTTATCCATGAGAATACAATTAGTTGGATCTTGTTGAAGCTCTTTCTGGCATTCCACCATCATACTATATGCCACATCAGAATTCCTTTCAATATCAGAGAACAGATCCTTATTCAAGTTTTTCAGAAGAGGTTTAAGAAGCTTGAGCTTAGACACCACTCTAAACATAGGGGAGCCAATACTCTGGTGATTCCAACCTATTCTTACAATCTCCTTATATTCCTTAACCTTGCTCCACATATTAAAGAATTTAAAAGGTTTCTTCCCACCATGAACTATACCTCCCTCCTCAATCAAGCAAGGACAGTGCTCAAACTCCCCCTCAGGCCCAAAGAAAGCATATGCATTAGGCCTAAAATTGAGCCAGCCATCATTAATCAACACTCTATCAATTCTACTAAAGACTCTGGTACCACTGGGTTGCTTGTTATTCCACGTAAAATAAGCCCCCAAAGTCTTTATGTCCCTCAAATCACAATTGTTAATAGCATTTTGAAATGGCACTATTTCAGAATCCTTGACAGGAAGACCAATTTTCTCACTAGCATGGAGAACATTGTTAAAATCCCCTAAGATGATCCAAGGGTCCACAGTAGACAGCCTCATAAGATCATTCCAGAGAGGAGTTCTCTCCTCAATTCTATTCAATCCATATACAAACGTTATATAGTAAATTCTATCATTGCTACCTTGCTGCACCTTAATATGAATAAACTGAGATGACATTTCCATCACATCCACCTTCACTCCCTGATTCTTCCATAAAACCCAAATTCTCCCACCATCATGATAGGCATGATTAGTAATATAAGACCAACCACAGCAAACATTACCTGCTACTCTGTTTAGAGACAAGGATTTCACTCTTGTCTCAAGGAGCCCAAATATCTCTACACCCACCTGATGAAGATACCATTTAATATATTTCTACTTAATCTCATTATTCAGGCCCCTAATGTTCCAAACACCTATCCTAGTCATGATGAGATGGAGGATTATCATCCCCACCACCTCTATCCACCAATACAGCCTCTTTCCCCAGAGCACTATTAAACTGCAACACAAAACCACTCTGCTGCCCTTCATGCATCCTAGTCTCATGTCTAGTGAGTCTATTGATGACTCTAGCAGGAGTTAGAACAGCACTATAACTCATAGGAGCAGGAGTATTATCTGGTGTAATGACTACCCCCTCTCCTCCCTTCTCTAATCTGCCATCTCTCTGAACACTTGATATCCCTAGACTTTCTTGTAAGCTAGGGAAATCCTTCTGATCATTAACCTGCCTAATCACCTCCTTCTTCTTCCACACCTGTCTATTAAGTCCTGAAACTGGTTTTGGAGGACCTCTTGATTTTCTGCACATTTCCATAGTATGACCCATACCAGTACAACTCGAGCAAGTTATTGGTAACCAATCATACTCCACAACTACAGTTACCTCCTGCCCCATCTCATCCTCAAACACAATCTGATTAGGGAAGTTCTGATCAGCCTCCACTTCAACAAGTATCTTAGCAAAACCTAATAAAGTACGCAATAAAGTAACATCATCAATTCTTTCAACCTTGCCAATTAATGACGCCAACTTCATCAAACACTTTTCCCCCCAGAACTTCAAGTCCAGCCCCACCAATTTAATCCAAATAAGAACCTTCTTAACCGAGATCTTAGCCATTTTAACATTAGGGTCCCAAGGTCTTAAGATGACAGGTTTACCATCTAACAGGAGAATTCCTTTTTTTAGAACAAGTTGTTGGTGCTCAATTTCAGCAAATCGAATCACAAAAAGGCCATTTGGTAGAAATGAAATTTTAGAAATATCATAATCCACTAGAACTCTGCGAATGAACCCCTCTAAAACCATTCTCGGAGGATTAGCCCCCATAACAAACCCATAAACTGCAGAGGACCAATACTTAATCTCCTCCTGCACATCATCAATCGTGAGTTTAAGATTATTACCTTTAACCCCACACTCTGCAGAAGCCCTTTCCTCCCGTGGTTCCACTTGCTCTTCTCTTTGTCTGTTCAGCACTGGTTTCCTTCGTTTGGAAGTTACTTCCTGCCATTGAACCTCCGTCTCAGCTTCCACATGAATTCCATCCTCCCTCTCTCCTTGTAATTTCTGTTGTACCAACTCTTTCGCTATCTGAATCTTAGAATGTCTAACCTCTGTGATTTTTGATTGACCCAATCTCCCTCCAGAACCAGTTTTACTATGTGAGTTTGTATTATTTGAACTATTAGAATTATTATTTGATTGTATATTAACTGATGTCATATTATTTTTACTATTGAATTTAGAACTATTAAGAGAATGATTAGTAGTATTGGTTTTAGCCATTGCACAAAACCCAAGAACCCTAGAAAAATTAGGATTACTTCTCTCTAACTTTCTCTCTCATCATTCTCATGCTGTTTCCCGTCATCAAGTAAGATTAACTAACAAGATTGTTGACGTTTTTATTTTGATGTGTTCTTAAGTAGTTTATTTGTTGAACTAATTGTGCAAAAGAGTCAACTTAAATTTTAATCTTGTTGAGTTGTGGATGTGTTTGATGATGAACATTTTAGGATGAGAAATTTGTTTCTTTTGGAAATGTTCATATGCATTTGTTGCATCATGAGGCACATAAGATATCACCAAGCTTTTAGATTGCCTAGTTACACAGGTAAGTTGCCTTGACACTTGAGTAGTGGGCAAGATGAGACTGAGTCATGTTAACACTTAGTGAGTGTTGTGGATTATCTTTGTACATTAGTTGTATGGAAAAGATATTGGCTCATTATACAGTCGGCTTAGTAAGTATGAGATGAGACTTTTGTATTCGAAGTATGAAAAGACACCCTATTTTCGTACTAAAGCTTTAAACCGAATCACAAGTGTCAGATTGGATATTGAGTATATCAATCTAGTGGCTTGGGTTAGATACTTGAGTAGTATCTAAACTTACGATTCGCACAACATAGAAGCGTGATATGCCCATCGTAGTGGGAGCTATGTTGTGACACATATGTCATACTATGTGTGTTTATAAGTCGACCGTTAGGAGTGACGGATGATTCCCTACTTTGTCACCGTGTGGTCCTATGGATTGTGTTGTCCACTTTTTGTTCGATGCTCTTTGACTTGGAGCTATGATATGAAGTTAATTCTTAATGTTGCTACTTTAATATGACTTCTAAGGACCTAAAAATTAAGGTTCAATGGATAATGTTAGGAAAGCAGATAAGTTGAGATGGATTATTATTAGTGTCTAAGGAATGATCAATCCAACTTCACCATAATTTCCTGGCCAGGGGTTATATTGTGTATATAACTAAATGATTATGATAGCATATAGGGACTGTGTATGCTAACGGTGATGTTTTGAATGATTTGGGGTATTGATAATGTGAAAGTGTTATGTTAGTTTTGATGGTAACTTAATATAACATTACTTTGTTACGTTTGGTCGCACACCCCATTTCTCGTATGAAGCATTAGAGATTGTTATAGAGTATTGTGTTATGATAAACTTGGTAGTGTAATTAATTTAATGACTTTTCTCTATCTCCATGATAGAGTGAAAAATTATCTTGACTTTGTGATCAAGTGTTGTAATCCCTTGGTTGAGTGGCCAAGTGGGAGCAGTGTTCACTCGGTTGTGTGACCGAGTGGGAGTATTGAATTTTATGTTTGTAACGGCCACATTAAGGTGGATGTTACTATTCAATACATATTAATCATGTATTGAATTACTCTTTTAATAAGTTAATCAATCACATTTAGTATGTGATTAAATAAGCTTTTCATCTCCCTTGTAACTTCTATGTGGAGAGATTATAAAGAGAAGGAAAATGCTAATGAGATAACTAACTAATAGACACATACAATACACACAAAAAGATACATCTCTAGAGACTAAGTCCACCATCAATATGGGACTTGAGATTTGGGTCGTGGACATATTCCGGGACTCTAGTAGCCGCCGGAGGTACGATATATGGTAGTGGGCAGTTAGCGAACACAACGATCCGATCGCTTCCGCATAAGGTAAGTCCTTATTTTCCTACAGAAGGAAACAATTTTCTTTATTTGGTTAACAAATTGAAATTGAGGTATTAGAAATACAGGGAGGTATTCCAATTAGGATCACTTGTCCCATTAGTATAAGAAGAAGAATATGCGGATTTGCACGTACAAGGATTCATGCACTTGCCTTCTTTCTCTTTGTTAAATTCTACGGTTAGTCCTCTTTTCGGAAACAACACATGTTTACCCTCCTACTTATTAAACAGATAAAAATTAATATTACCGGATTGCCTCAAAGACTCCCACCTATGGTGAGGCATGGGGCATGGGGTTCAGATTATGTAGCATGGTGGTGACTTTGTCACCAACGGCAACAAAAAAAGAAAAAAAAACTCAAGCTTAATTAAAATTGTGATTCCAGACATACAAAAATAACAAAGGGGCAGTAATTGACATACATTATTTCCAATTCTCATAAGCTCATGAGTTGACATACATTATTGTTATCTAACAGCTTGTAGTAGAGATAACCCACTTTAACTTATGACATCTATCTATCAGAAGTCATAATAACCCAAATCATGCCTAATTACCATTCATATGCACTACCGATACAACCCAAAAAAATACAACAAAAAACAAATCAAACACATTTGCTAAATAACTTCTTTTACAAGTCTCATTTCCCTCTCATTTCTCCTCCTCCCCCTCCTCCTCTTCCTCCATTTTAATTTCCCCTCTTCTTCTTTGATCAAACGTCATCCTTTTGTTCATTAGCTCACTTATCATCACATTTCATCCATTGATCTCTGCCTATTTTCCATTCCTCTCTTTCCCCTCCCTCCATATCAATCCCCCTCCTCCCTCTGGTTATGCACTGAGCTCCCCTCACAGTCTCACACCGTCTCCTCCACCTCCATATATTTCTACCCTTCCCTCACAATATGTCACTCCCCCTGCCTCATCCCTCGTCCATTTGATAGCACACTGGTTATGCGCTCCGCTTTTCACCCTCTCCATCCTCTTCACCCCCCTTTGTGCTATCCCTCTATTCCTCCCTTCCCTTCTAGTTTGATCAATATGCCATCCATTAGTGTGTTAGTTAGTCATCTAGCGGATGGCCATTTTAATCAGTTGGATATAATTGTTGGGAGGTTCCTCCAATAATGACATCTCCATTGTGAATCCTAATGTCCTTGGTAATCCTATTATTATGTAGTACGACTGGTACGCTGACTACTATTAGTTGGAATATGTCAGCGGACATAGAAAATATGATCAGACTTAAAACGTTCTAACCAGAAGATTTCCTAAATTAACATGAAGTTCACTAAAAAAAGGTACGAGTATTTCTTTTGAGGGAAGAAACAATCTTTTCAGAAGGATAATAAAGTACTACTCATCAGAGACGCAAAAAATATGGTTATAAACAGTGAACACGTTAAATTTCATGCTTCTTAGATTTCTACAGCATACAAGGCTATGTGCTTCCCACCTTTACTCAATGTAAAATCTCGAAAATGCCCTTGAAACTTGAAAGATAAGGATCAAGCCCTATCTTTTTTATCTAAACCTAAGAGGACCTAGAAACTTGAATATTATGCCCCCAAGAGCACGGAAAAACTACTGGGTTATAGTCTCAAAACGAAAGGAATAAAGTTGGGGTAGACATAATTAGAAAATTAGTATATGCAGGGGAAAGCAACTTTAGGCATCAAATTTTAAAAAAATTTAGATGTCTCACCCTAACAAAAGGACCGGCGTAATAAAAAACTCGAGAAGCAGCCAGCAAGTCCACATGCCTTCTTCACACGAACAACATCTTCAGAATCATCCATCTGATATTCACTTGGGGACAGGAAGAGTGGGTGATACTTTCCCACGCCTAAATGGGGGTTCTTTTTTGGTTGCAGCTAGGAGGCCCCTTTCCCTACACACGTAATAAAATATTTAGTCTAGAGTGTAGAGACAACAAATACAATTAAAAGACAGCCCACTTAAGCTAGATACTAAAGAGCTCGTTTCTTTCTATCTTTGTACAAGTTACCCATAGGGTGTGCCTCGATTCAACCTGAGTAATGAAGGAGAGGGGAGGGGGTGAACGAAGGCAGAAGGGAAGGAAAGGGAATTGGAAAATATTGTTTTCCTTTCAAAATCCTTCCATTTGCCTATAAATTCCTCCATTTAAACAAGGTTTTTAAGAGCATGACAAGACACTTCTGAAAAACTACCAACTCAAGCAAACCTAATTCGGGCTACCCAATAACATCCTATGTACGTTTCCACGATTCTGGCCATTTCAGATGAGTGACCAAAATCAATATTCACATTCACAGTCCTAACTCAGGATTTGCTGCATGTGAGGCGAATTACTAACGAAATAAGGTACATTGGCAAGGTAAAAAAAAGGGAATTTAACAAGAAAAATTATATTTTTCATTGGTCAAGCGAAGGATAGAATAAAATGAGAGTAGTTAGTTTTATTTTTCATTCTAATAGTCTCCTAAATCCCTTTACACATTCTAGCAAAAACAGTCAATCCTTCATCAGATTTTTATTAAGCAAAATGACCTAAAACTCCAGTTATTTTCTGAGATAAAGAAAGTAATTGGTCGTACATAGTATAATTAGTTTTCTTGTAAATCAAAGAAGTGCACTATGGCGTGCTTTTCAAAAATGCGAAAACATCTATGACAGCTACTTAAATAGAAGAAGTGAGTATGTCATTAAGAGGGAAGGAGGCGAGCATAAAAAAGAATAACTACGTCATAACCCGACTTATTATCATCCCTGTTAAAGTCTAACCACTCTCGCATACACTCTAAGGCCTCGAGCCATTACGGGGACTAACCTCTAACAAAGTATTTCGAAAAGGTTATTAAAATGAGAAGCATGAGCATCAATATATTGCAACCCACCGACCTCAGTTACCAGCACAAATATTGTGAAGTCATGGCAAATTATGCTAAAAGTATAAGATATCACATATCAACATTATAATCAAAAGTTTATCTATTTAAGATGACTATACATATCACATGGATAAAATTCATCTTGCAACTAATTTATAAAGTAAGATGATTTCAGCTTAACTAATTTCACATTTACTTGGGGAACAGTACGCATATATTTAGATCAAAACCTGCATTTTCCATTCACACAGGAAGGAGATATGCACATCCTCTCCCGAAAGTCATACGTACTAGAACACGGTGCATCTGGGTTGCAGCCAATGATCACTCAATATCGATTCTCCTCGAGCCTGGTGCACGACCGAGCCTAGTGAACTTGCTAGCAAAACTACAACTGACAAGATTAGCAATAGACTATTTCAAGCATATATTAATGAACACTTAACAAAGTTCTCCTAGAAATTTTCATACACCAAATATGTAATCACTTTTAGGACAACCCTATATCACGATTTAAATAAATGAGAACATGGCGTGTGAAATGAAAGCTGACAAAGAAGAGAGATGATAGGTAAGGGAGCATGGTACGTCAATATACTCAAGAAGTAAAAGAGAAGAGGGGTCAAGAGAGATGAGGGAAAGAATATGGATATGGTAAGTCAATGTAAAGATCCCTGACTCCTTGATCTTCAATGTTTGCTACATTGACTCACGAGTCACCGGAACGGTAAGTAGCCGCTATAAAGTTTGACTGAGGAGTGCATAATTGTTGGAGTAGGTTTCCTCCACAAAAGTGCGCCGCATAATAAATCTTATTATGGAATATAATTGGGATATTTATTGACTATATATATGATTAGTCAGTTGATTAACGTAAATCAATAACGGTTGGCTAACTAGAGTTTGACGTTATTGTCGTTTGACGGCGGTGATCAACTGATCCCTTTCGGTCACACCTAAAGGATGAAATCCAAATAGTAACTAATTATTTGTATACGATACAGTTAATTAGTACATTACATATATTCGATATGTACGAGAGTTAATTGTTAGAAATTGAGTTAAGAACTCAAATTCGATTAAGCTTATTTTTCAATTATGCGATAATTGACTAATAAATTTATATCTTATTTTAATACGATTAAATAAGATTTAACTTAGTAATTAATCGTTAAATTACTAAATTAGTTGAGGTTTTGAGATAGAGGTAATTAGTTAATATATATTTACAAGGAGTTGTAAAATAAATTAACTAAGCATTGTGGGACCCATTATATATTGATATAATGGTAAAATATTACTTAAAATGTTAAGTACATATTATTTATTTAATTGAGTCATATAATTGTTATATGATCAAATTAACACTTAATTATACAAGATAATTAACCATATGATCAATAAGTATTTGTGGACAAATATCAAAAATCAAAATGGACCTAACTAGGCCAAGAGGGCCGGTTTTGAAGTAGTTACAAGGGTGATGATTTTTGTTCATGTTTACACTCCGTAGTTACCTTTTGAAAGTGACATAACAAGTTGAATATAATCATCATCCTTTCTACAACACTCCACTCTAATGCATGTGACCAAAATTGAACAAAAAATAGTCCAAATGTGGACTAAATCATCCGGCCAAATGGCCTTTAAAATGGGCATTTGTGTTCATTTTTTACTTACTTCATTTTGTGCAATTGTCATACTTCTCTCTAAAACTCTTCTTCTCACTATAAACTCTCAATACTAATATTTACTAAGTATTACTAGTGTAGTAATATAGTCATAATATTAGTAGAATAATATCTATCTTATTATCTAGTTAATAATAAGGGTAGATTATTTGGGTTAATCTTGGTGCAACTTAGAGGAGATCTTCTACTTTGAAGATTATTTGTGTTCATCCATATTATTAGCTCAAGAACAACAAGAAGGAGTTCTTGTTGTGCCCTTATATTTTCCATATCAATGTGAGAAAATTTTCTTTATATAAATGTCTTTATATTTGCAGCAGGTTACATAGATCATTAGAAAAATAAATTAAAAAGTAATTTAGTAAATAATTAGAGGAGTTAAATTAAGGTCTATGGACTTTCAATTGGTATCAGAGCTAGCTTGTAGCATGCATGTTCATTTTGGACATTTTTATTAAAGTTATAAGATAACTAATAAATCAAAGATTTTGAGTTAAAATACGATTCTGACAAAAATTTTTGGTGCATGTATACCTACTGACCTCAAAATGTTTGTGGTTAAATTTCGTGATTTTAGGGATTAATTTGCTATTTATTTTGATTTTTGGCGTTTAAACCGAGTTAAAATGCATTTTTTGAGTTAAAAGTTAACTAAAAATAGTTTCATGTTGATTCTGGCCATGAAATCTTAATATGATCTCACATAAATGTCTTACATATTGTATGTACAATTTAGTAAATTTATGATGTATTGCATGTTAATTGATTTTTATACGATAAAAGTCGATAATATGAGATTATAATGTTCATAAAATTGAAACGTCCATTTATGGTCTTGAAATTTTTTTTTACATTTTACATTCTGATGTTGATACTCTTGGTGAAATTTCATAATTTTTTTCACTGTTTTACTATATCTAATGTTTTTTATTTGATAAAACCATTAAATACAAAGCTATTTGTTCATAAAATTAATTTAAATTTTTTGAGCAAATGTTTTTTATTTTTATAGTTCCTGGAATTGTTCCAGAATGTACAAAATTTTTTGGTTTCAAATTTTATGATGTTTATATTTTATTTTGGTTTTATTTCATAATTGTTATGATTAAACCGTAATTTTTAGCAAATGAAATCAAATCAATCTAATTAATGACCAACAAAATTAGTAGTGACTAATTTTGAGTTCTAAATCAGTTTAGTTAATTAGTTTGAATTTAAATGCGATTTAAATGTTGATAGTGATTTTTAATGGTTAAAAATCAATAAATCCCGGAAAAATCGAGCTACAATGAGCATGAATGAATTTAGGACGATTTTGGCATGAATTTTTGCAGCAATTTATTTAATTTATGGTTGAATTAATGAATGTCATTTATTTAATAATTTATGCAAATTTTGTACCTAGTATGGCCTAGTTATTTTTAATCGTTATTACCCGTAATGTAAGGGAATAACGGTTTGGTTGTAATTTTATTGCGATCTCGTATCGCCGGTTTGTATAATTTATTAATTTTATTTTATAGAATAAATGTATAATAGGAATTTGTATATTTGTATATTTGTAATTATTTTTATGAAGACCGGTGACTCCCGAAAGACGGTGCCATTTTGGAAGGTTTTCCAAGTGAAGAGGCAAGGGACCAAAGGAGTTGGTTTCCGAATTTGTAACTATCTAGTTAATTTGATTAGCTAGGTGGCCATACTAGGATTTTATTGTTGCTTGATTGCTTGCTTTATTTCCGCTCATGCCAAAATCGTCACACATGCATTTTATTTACCGTTATTGTCAATTCAACGTTATTCACAATTCACCGACTTAGTTCATTTATAGGGAATTAATAACTAAATTGACAAGATCTCTCACATATTTAAAAAATTGAGATTAGCCTTACCAATTAATAACACCTATGAATTCCGTGTTCATTAGGGCTACCACGCTCGTGGGTCCCTTTTTACCTCGGGTAAGTAGGGTGATACGATCACAAGCTAAAATTGGATTGGACTCAACGAGATAAGCGTTATCTTGGGACTAGGAGATGGATTTAGTTGAAATCCGTCAACCAAGAGTTCTAAGGGTAGAATTAGTCAAGTAACGACTTACCATTTCTAGATAAAAAGTAGCATGCGATGTCTATTTTTTATTTAAAGATGGGTCTTGGAATCATTTATATAATTTAGTGAGAGGTCATTATATGAATGCTTAACTTGTTAAAATGTTTTTCAAGTAAATTAACAATGAATATTTATATATTTCTTTTTGTTGTAGTTACCATATTCGCATAATGTCAACATCATCAAACGTTGCAACCTTGGGTAGAGACTCATGGTTGAGGTCCGTCATGGACAAGTGTGTCCTTAAGGATGACGGAAGTAACTTCGTTGAATGGGAATCAACGATCAAGAGCGCCGCGTTATCTGATAACGTGCTTCGCTACTTGGTTGAAGAGCCCCCCACAGAACCCGCGCCTAGATCGTCCGCGGTGGTTCGGGCCGAATATGACCTTTATTTGAAGGTTGATAATGACGTCAAGAATGTCTTGATTTGGTCAATCTCACCCAAACTCAAACTCCAATTGATTTCTCTCAATGCATATGCGATATTCACGAGGATCACTTCGATGTTTTCGCAAGCCCATCAAATTCTCCAATATTAGGCGATTACGAAATTCTTTGACACTAAGCTTCAAAGGGGCCAAAAAGTTGGCCCACACGTGCTCAAAATGGTTGAGCACGCGGACACCTTAGAGCGTCTAGGGTGCAAAATTCCGAAGAATTTGGTGGTGGGTAAGATCCTTCATTCACTCTCACCTAAGTTCACCCAATTTAGGGTGAACTATAACATGAATGGCCTGGACAAGAGTTTCCATGAACTCCATGCACTCCTCACCCAAGATGAGAGGGACATGGAGGCTAGTGGGAGTGAACCCAAGGATGTTCTTTCCATAAAAATGAAGAACATGAACCTTGGGGTAAGGAAGGACAAGGGAAAGGGTAAGACTCTTTTCAAGAAATTCGGCAAGGGAAAGGGCAAGGGCTTTTACAAGGCCAAGCCCAAGGTCAACAAACACGCGGAGGCGGATTGCTATTATTGTAATGACAAAGGGCATTGGAAACGCAATTGCCCCAAGTACTTGAAAGACAAGAAAGACGGTTGTGTGACAACGTCAGGTAAAATTCTTTCATCACTCTATATGATAGATATTAACTTTGCTAGTACATCGTCTTGGGTATTTGATACCGGTTGTGGTTCTCACCTTTGTAATCATGTACAGGGGCTGAGGAACGCGCAAGCACTAGCCAAGGGTGACGTGGACCTGCGCATGGGAAATGGAGCTAAGGTAGCCGCAGTTTCCGTGGGCACCTACGTTCTTCTTTTGCCTAATGGTTTAGAGTTGTATTTAAATAATTGATATTATGTACCAACTCTTACCAAGAACATTATCTCCATTTCCGTGTTAGACATGGAAGGATTTTCATTTTGCATTAAGAACAACTGTTGTACTTTTTCACTTAATGAAATGGTTTATGGCGAGGCCATTTCTATTGGAGGTATTTATGTTCTAGATATTGCAAAAGAGGTCTATCATGTAGAAAACAAGCAGCTCAAAACAGGTGAACCTAATCAATCATACCTTTGGCATTGTCGTTTAGGGCACATAAACGAACGACGCATAAAGAGACTTGTTTCATCTAAAGTACTCAAACCATTCGATTACGAATCTTATGGCGTATGCGAATCTTGTCTTCTTGGCAAGATGACTCGTGCTCCTTTTACTGGAAAAGGAACACGGAGCAAGGAAAAGTATTAGGACTTATACATCAGGATTGTATGCGGTCCAAATGACTATCCGAGCTAGAGGTGGTTATCACTACTTCATTACTTTTACCGACGACTTGAGTAGATATGGATATGTCTACTTGATGAGGCATAAAAGTGATGCTTTTGAAAACTTCAAAGAATTTCAAAATGAAGTAGAAAACCAATTGAATAAAAAGATTAAAACCCTACGATCCGATCGTGGTGGTGAATACTTGAACAATGAATTTGATTCACACCTAAAAAATTGTGGTATAGTATCACAATGGACTCCTCCTGGAACACCTCAATTAAATGGTGTGTCCGAAAAGAGAAATCGAACTTTATTAGATATGGTTCGATCTATGATGAGTCTGACAGAGCTTCCTGATTATTTTTGGGGTTTTGCTATCTTATCTGCAATATTTTCACTAAATCGAAGCCCGACTAAAGCGGCAAACAAGACTCCATATGAGATATGGACAGGGAAAGTCCCTTATTTGTCGTTTATGAGAATTTGGGGATGCGAGGCTTTTTTTAAGAATAAGTCTGACGATAAACTCGCACCCAAATCTGACAAATGTCTTTTTGTAGGATATCCAAAGGAATCACGTGCTTATTACTTCTACAATAAACACGAGGACAAAGTGTTTGTGTCTCGTGATGCAGTCTTTTTAGAAAATGATTTTATTTCTAAAAGACAGAGTGGGAGAAAATTTGAACTTGATGCAGTCCAAGAGCCACAAACCGAAAAGGATGACGAGGAAAACGTTCCCTCTTCGTCTGGCACCTCGGTAATTCTACTCGGAACCTAGGAGGTCAAGTAGAATTAGTCACCAACCTGATAGATACCTTGGTATTATAGAGGAAGGTGATGACTATAATGTTTTACTTTTTGAAAGTAACGAACCTACTACCTACAAAGCAGCCATTTCTAGTCCCGAATCAAAGCTATGGCTAGGAGCCATGCAATCCGAAATGGATTCTATGTACGACAATCAAGTATGGGACTTGGTTGATTTACCTAAGGAGGTAAGACCTCTTCAGTGTAAGTGGATCTATTAGATTGACAGGGTTGCGGTTAAACTAAATCAAAGATAAATACAAAGCTAGATTGGTGGCAAAAGGTTTCACCCAAGTTCATGGTCTTTCCTATGACGAAACCTTAGCCCCAGTCGCCATGCTTCGATCCATAAGGATTATCTTAGCGGTTGTCGCATTTCATAATTATGAGATTTGGCAAATGGATGTCAAAACCGCCTTCTTGAATTGTATTCTAGAAGAGGAAGTGTACATGACACAACCTGAAGGTTTTGTGGATCCATCAAACCCTAAGAAGGTATGCAAGCTTAAGAGATCCATCTATGATCTTAAACAAGCATCCAGGAGTTGGAATCATCGTTTCGATCATGTAATTAAACAAAATGGTTTCACTCGAAGCGTCGAGGAACCATGTTTATACATGAAGTTTAGTGGGAGTAAAGTAACTTTTCTAGTCTTGTATGTAGATGACATACTACTCATTGGGAATGATATTCCAACGCTCACTTCTGTAAAGGAGTGGCTAGGAATACATTTCCAAATGAAAGACTTAGGAGAGGCCCAGTGCATCTTAGGTATCCGGATCTATAGGGATAGATCTAAAAGGATACTAGCATTAAGTGGGATCAGTTTGAGCAAGTCAGAGTTCCCTACAAAACCCGAGGAGATTGAACGCATGAAATTGATCCCTTACGCATCAGCTATTGGATCAATCATGTATGCTATGATGTGCACTCGTCCCGATGTTGCATATGCTTTGAGCATGACAAGTCGTTACCAAGCAAATCCAGGTGAGAGTCACTGGATAGCCGTAAAGAACATCCTTAAGTATTTGAGAAGGAACAAGGATTCGTTCTTAGTGTTTGGAGGCGAGACTGAGTTACGTGTAAAGGGTTACACAGATGCCAGTTTCCAAACAGATAGGGATGATATGAAATCCCAATCCGGCTACGTTTATATGATGAATGGAGGAGCTGTTAGCTGAAAGAGTTTCAAGCAAAGCGTTACAGCGGATTCTACAACAGAAGCAGAGTACCTTACAGCGTCTGAAGCTGCAAAGAAAGCTGTGTGGATTCGGCAATTTTTGGAAGGACTAACAGTAGTCCCTACTGCCAAAGATCCTATCACAATTTATTGTGATAACAGTGGGGCTATTTTTCAAGCAAAAGAGCCCAAGTCTAGTAACAAGTCTAGACATGTACTTAGGAAATATCATGTAATTAGAGATTACGTGGAAAGAAAGGAAATTGACATTTGTAAGCTTGGGACAGATGACAACATTGCTGATCCTTTAACCAAGCCTTTGTCAAAGGCAAAGTATGATGGTCATGTCGTCACAATGGGATTGAGACGTGTACCAGAATTCCTTTAGATTATAAAATATGTAATAATTGAATGTTGTATTAATTATTTCATATATGGTAATTGCATTCATTGTTCGAGTTTTATTTTAAACTCTTTTATTTTGTTTGACTAAATTTAATACTTTGTTTATCCGAATAGATTGTTTGACCCTATTCAAGTGAATAGGACGAACTTAGTATTTTTTTCCCTAGTCACTCAATGAGGTGACGTCTCGAAATGACTAGATTGTAAGTCGATCGATGGTTGGTTCAGCACCATGGGGTCATGGAGTTAACTGGTCGTTTACATAGACAGACTGTATGACACTCTATCGGACAGTGACATTGTAGAGACCCTTAAATCAATTATTTGATGCCTGGTCGTGGCAGGGTCTTCTATCTTATTCCTATAAGTCGATTCTTTTGACTGGCGACCGTCTATCTGAGTCGGTGAAGTTTCCGATTGGTTTTGGTTGATGTTCTAGGTCGTGCCGTAAAAGGAGGCCGATGGACATCTTCAAGATCATGGTGATCTGCATCAGACAGAGTAGATGAATCAACAGGAATTGTCAACCCACGTTGGGTACAAACATCTTTAGGCCACTCGAGGAGAAGTTACTGTAAATGCGTGGCCACGCTCGGAAAGAGATCTATGGTAGATTTTCCGGTCAGACAGTTACTTTCCCTATCGAGAAAACCACTCTAGATATTGTCAATCGCAAGTGCGACCTGAAAGACACCTTGCGTTGAGTGGGAGATGTGATAAAGAGACAAGAGAATTGGTGACGCACACTTGTGTCAGACAAGTGGGAGATTGTTGGAGTAGGTGTCCTCCACAATAGTGCACCACATAATAAATCTTATTAAGGAATATAATTGGGATATTTATTGACTATATATATGATTAGTCAGTTGTTTAACGTAAATCAATAACGGTTGGCTGACTAGAGTTTGATGTTATTGTCGTATGACGGCGGTGATCAACTGATCCCATTCGGTCACACCTAAAGGATGAAATCCAAATAGTAACTAATTATTTGTATATGATACAGTTAATTAGTACATTATATATATTCGATATATACGAGAGTTAATTGTTAGAAATTGAGTTAAGAACTAAAATTCGATTAAGTTTATTTTTCAATTATGCAATAATTGACTAATAAATTTATATCTTATTTTAATACGATTAAATAAGATTTAACTTAGTAACTAATCGTTAAATTACTAAATTAGTTGAGGTTATGAGATAGAGGTAATTAGATAATTATATTTACAAAGAGTTGTAAAATAAATTAACTAAGCATTATGGGACCCATTATATATTGATATAATGGTAAAATATTACTTAAAATGTTAAGTACATATTATTCATTTATTTGTATCATATAATTGTTATATGATCAAATTAACACTTAATTATACTAGATAATTAAGCATATGATTAACAAGTATTTGTGGGATAAATATCAAAAATAAAAATGGATCAAGTTGGTAAGGTGATGATGGTTGCTTATGTTCATGCTCACAAGTCACATATGATTATGACATGAATAGTAACCTAGAATCATTTTACTCACTACAACACACCACCACTTTGCATGGCAATAAAATAAGAAGAAAAATCACTCTTTTGATGAGCTCTTGGCCGGCCCTCTTGGCTATAAATTGAACAATTGTTGTTCAATTTTTTACTAGTTCATTCTTGCTTATTTTTCATTCATCTCTCAAAACTCATCTTCTCTCTAAAAACTCTCATATACTAATATTTCTTAAGTATTACTAGTGTACTAATATAGTCTAATATTAGTAGTATAATATCTATCTTATTAACTAGTTAATAATTAGAGTAGACTATTTGGTATCATCTTGGTGCAACTTAGAGGAGATCTTCTAGTTTGGAGATTACTTGTGTTCATCCATATTTATAGCTCAAGAACAACAAGAAGGAGTTTTTGTTGTGCCCATATATTTTCCATATCAATGTGAGGAAATTTCTTCTTTTATATAAATGTCTTTATATTTGCATGCATGTTACATAGATCATTAAATACTAAATTAACAAGTAATTTAGCAACTAATTAGAGGAGTCTAATTAAGGTCTATGGACTTTCACATTACACAGGCCAAATGGCATTCGGCGATAAGCGAAAGTACCATAGGGACAGGTGAAGGTGGTTTTCTCTTGGTCCTCAGGATGAATAGGAATTTGGAAAAATCCTGAGTAACCATCTAGATAGCAGAAATATTTGTGGCAAGCTAACCTCTCTAGCATTTGATCAATAAAGGGTAGAGGATAGTGATCTTTTCGAGTTGATTGATTCAACAACCTGTAGTCAATACACATGCGCCATCCCGTCACAATCCTTGTGGGGATGAGCTCATTCTTTTCATTCTTGACTACTGTTGTTCCTCCTTTCTTGGGAAAAACTTGGACAGAGCTAACCCATTTCGAGTCAGAAATTGCATAGATTATGCCAGCATCTAGCAATTTCATAACTTCGGCTTTAACTTCTTCTTGCATGTTAGGATTAAGACGACGTTGACCTTGAACACAAGGTTTTTGGCCTTATTCTAAGTTGATTCTATGCATGCAAAAGTCGGGGCTTATGCTTGTTAAATATTCAAGCTTATATCTGATTGCCTTTTTATGTTTTCTCAAGATAGTCAATAGTGAGTTTAACTGATTTTCATCTAGAAGAGCACTCACTATGACTGGGCAATATTCAGACTCGTCTATAAAAGCATATTTTAGATTTGAGGGAAGAGGTTTAAGTTCAGGTTTATGTACTTCTGCCTTGGCAGGAGCATCAATTAAGCTTATGAACTCCTCAACTTCTTCAGATGGTATCTCTTTTCCAGTCAAGTCCCTTTCCAGCTCACTGATCTCAAAATTGTCGTTCTCAGAGATATCCTCTAACAATAAAATTGCTTCTTAACGATCCTCAATTATTGATAGATACAGAGATTCATCAATGATTGAGTCGACAATGTCAAGGAAACAGCAAGGCTCTTCAAGCATAAGGCTCTTCATTGCACTGTTTAAGTTGTAGGTGACTTTATCATCACCTACTTCTAGTGTCAATTTTCCATTCTTGACATCGATTACTGCTCCCGCAGTGTGTAGAAATGGCCTTCCTAAAATGACAGGGATTTGCGAATCTTCAGCCATATGTAACACTATGAAATCGACAGGAATGAAAAACCTCCCTACTCTAACAGGTACATCTTCTAAAACTCACATAGGTTGTTTTAGAGAACGATCTGCCATTTGCATGGTGATACTTGTGCATTTGAGAATTCCCATATTCAATTTTTCGCAGGTGGAATAAGGTATGACGCTTACACTAGCACCTAGATCGCATAAAGCTTTATCAATAGTGTAGGTGCCTATAGTGCAAGGTATAGAGAAACTACCAGGATCCTTTAACTTAGGAGGGGACTTATTTTGCAATAACGCACTGCATTCAGCGGTGAATGCTATGATTTCAACATCATCTAAAGTCCTCTTCTTTGTCAAGATATCCTTCATAAATTTCGTGTAAGAAGGGATTTGAGTGATTAATTCAGTGAAGGGAGTTGTTACTTGGAGGTTTTTTACTACTTCCGTGAATTTACCGAACTGGGTTTCCTTATGATTTCTCCTCAAAAGTTGGGGAAATGGAACTTGAATTTTGATGGGTTCCTTTTCGAGTTCATCATTCTTTTCAGGTTTCTCTTCCGCTTCCTTAGCGGTGGATGGTTGAGAATCCTTTTGGCTCTCTACTTGTGAAGGCTCAACTGTTGGTTCTTTGGGTTGCTGAGGTTCCGCATAAGTGGTACCACTCCTAAGGGTAATAGCATTTGCGGTGTCCCTCGGTTGTTCACCATGAGGTGGAAGTTGGCCTTGTTTTCTTTGGGCATTAGAGGCAGCCAATTGGGCCATTTGAGTTTCAAGCATCTTGATGGCAGCACTTTGAGCTTGATCACTCTTTTGAAGTTGAGCAAACATTGAATCTTGCTTGTGAACAACTTGTAGAAGCATGGATTCATTTTTGCTCAAGCTTGAGTCATTAGGTTGGCCTTGAGTTTGGGGTGATTGGTGTTGAGGTTGATTTTGGTATGGTTGGTTGAAGTTAGGTTGGAATGAAGGTCTCTGGTTTTGAAAACCAGGTGGATTGTAAGGCTTTTGTTGGTGTGGTATGAATGGTTGTTGAATTTGTTGTTGGGGATTTTGAATGTTAGTGCTTTTGTAGGACAAAAAAGGTTGGTTTTTTGTGTTTTCGTTATAGAAGTTTGAGAAAGCGTTGCCTTGCCTATATCCTTGATAGGCATTGACTTGTTCTATTGAACTTCTACATTCTTGAAAACTATGCCCTCCAACCCCATATGTCTCACATACCACTACGTGGTTAGTAACGTTGATATGTTCCTTGGATTGGGAAGAGCTTCCTACTTGTTGCTGCAAAAGGGCTAATTGGGCTTCCAGGAGTGCTACTTTACTTGAATCATCCTGCTTGGCTTTGAGTGGCATAGCACGCGAGTTGCTATATTGAGAATCGTGGATTGCCATTGACTCGATAGTCGCACTAGCTATTTCTACATCGATTTGATCAAAACGACCATTGTTAGAGGAGTCGAGGATACGACGCGATTCGCCACAACAACCGTTGTAGAAGGTGATAGCTAGGAACCATGAATAAAGGCCATGATGAGGGCATTCTCTTTGTAATTCTTTGTACCTTTCCCATGCCTCATAAAGACTTTCATCGCCTCTCTGACGGAATCCAGTGATTTGACGCCGTAAGAGTGCGGTTCGTTCCAGTGGGAAGTACTTTTGATAGAAAGCAAGAGCTAGACCATCCTAGTCGGCTATTCCTAAGGCAACTCGGTCAAGACTATTGATCCAGAGTTTTGCCTTTCCTCTTAAAGAGAAGGGAAAAAGCATTTCCCTAATCTGCTCTTGGGATACTCCAGTTTGTCTAATCGTGGAGTAATAGTCACAGAAGTTTTGGATATGAAGGTTGGGATCTTCTGTGGCATTGCCACCAAATTGATTTCTTTCTATTAGATTGATGAAGGCAGGTTTGATTTCAAAGTTTTGGGCTGTAATTTGAGGTGTAGCGATACCCCTTGGAAGTGTATCTGCGGTGGGTTTGGAATGGTCGGAAAGTCGAACCATTTTCTTTTGTGAAGATGAAGATGGAATGTTGGTTGAAAGTTGATTGGTTTTTGGAAATGGAGATGAGAATGGATCTTCTTCTCCTTCAAGATTAGGTAAGATATCCGAGTATTTCTCACGAATACGATCTAAACTTGAAATATCAGAAGCTTTTGAAATTTCGTTGAATAGCTTTAATTTCCAACGCAGAGTTCTTTCAAGTTCGGGGTCTAAAGACATAGGGGTCCCTAGTCTAGAAGATCTGGGCATAAGATTGGAAAGCTAAGATGAAAAATCAAGAGAGGTCTGAAGAAATTTGAGTTTCTGAAGACTAGATAAAACTAATTGCAATAAAATTCACAAGAAAAAGAAAAACTAAACCGTGCTCCCCGGCAACGGCGCCAAAATTTGATCGGGCCTGTCGCAAGCCCAAAACATATATAATTTACCCAGACTAGGCTAATAACAAATTAATGTAATTAGAGAAGTAGGGGTCGATTGTCAGAGAGATGGTATTTCCTATGGATTGTGAGTCGTCTCACAATTGAGTTTTATCTAACGATTTTCTGGGTTTTGAGGTTTTGAATTCTAAACTAATAAAGAACATAAATAAAAACAAAATAAGAGCAAACTAAAATGAAAACAATAAATCAAATGATGAATTAACAATAATGAGAAGCATCTAGGGAAGTAGGTTCACACATGTAGATTGACATATTGATGAAATTGGATTTAGGATATGCAAATAATTCATTGCGAGTTCGTAAGAATGGTGTGTTCATTACAATCATAGATCAGATGGTCTAGAAGGCTTTTAGGCGATTTACAAGGTCTTAATTTACCATGTCATGCTTTGTCTATTCAAATCTCGTATGTCTACCTTGGAAAAGAATTCCATACTAGTCAATGATTGTGATCAGGAATCGTCAACTCATGATTTACAAGGTCTTAATTTCTTTTATCTAATAATCATCTTTTAATCAATCCAACATGGCTACCCTACACCCTAGAAAGGTTACTACTCACTCATGATTTTGTTTATGTTTAAGATGATATTAACAATGAAAACAAGGATAAACATGTTTAGTTGGTTTTTGACAATAATTTAGACTCTCTATAAGGTGATAATAACGACGCTATTTGACAATCTAAGGAATGAAATTACGATTATAACAACTTGAAAATGAATCTAAATGATATGAATAGAAAATAACAATCAAATGGAAAACAATAAAGGATAATAAGCAAAGGATAAATTAGGAATACCTAGGGACGATCAACAACGAAAGTGATAACGATAATAGAAATCCCTTGCATAGAATAATCGTTCCTTGAATTACAATACTTGTACCCAACAAAGTAGACTACAAAGATTGAAATCCTTATTGATCCAAGCTAATGTTGTGATAAGAAATGGACAGAAATAAACTAAGAACAAAAGACAAAAGAAGAAGATAATCTAAACTAGAAAGACTAAAACTAAAGAGAAAAGAAAATATTATTCTAAAGAGGATTTGTAAGAAGATTGTTGTGAGTTGTATGGGATGATTTGAGAAGAGAGGCTAGATCATCTATATATAGCATAAGGGTTTCGTGGAGAAGAGGTCGGGCATTAAACACATAGGACAAAAATAGGGTAAGTGGACATCTAGAAGCTCTTGACTAACGTTTCATCTTCCTTTGCTTTGACTTGACTTCCATCATCCCCCTTGACCTCTTCAATCGGGTTTGTTGATAGGGTTTGATGTAAAGCGATGAATTCTTTCGCCCAATTGATTGATCTTCCGACAACTACGAAACTGTCTTTACTCCTTCTCTCTTTCGAATTAGTGAACCTTCTTGAAATGCCTTTCACTTGGTCAAGCTTTATTCTTCAAATCGCCGGGTTCAAGGCAAATGCTCGGGAATATAGAAAAAGGGCGTAGAAACGTCACTTTCCCTACAAAACAGGTTAGAACACATGAATTCGCCTAGAAGACGATATTAGCCCATAAAATGGCTTAACAAAGCACAAATGACATATAAAACCGAGCTAAAGTGGGGGTTAAAATCATACAAATATTCACTTATCAATGTTTCTCCAATGTGACTAGGTACATCGGGATAAACGAGGGAAAAAGAAATAATTTTTCCAGAAGGTATGGATATGGAGGTATCGTCACTAGAAGTAAACTTAAGAGTTAACTTATCAACAAATACCGATGACAAAAAGAAAATGGAAGTGCCGGTGTCAAAGAGAAGAAGGCATGGATGATCTAGAATAGAGAACATACCGGTGATAATCTCGAGGTGAGCATCGGCCTCGGCACGGCTCAAAACAAAGATAGAGCCCTTGACCTTAGCATTGGGGACCTTCCTATCCGGGAAATCGTTCAAAATATGGTCGTGTTTCTTGCAAAAGTATCAAATCAAAGGCCGGTTGTAGCATGCGTCTCCTAGGTGGTATGGCTTCTTACAGAAGTTACATAGGCGACCTTGGGCTTTAGCATTCGCCGGAGCCACGGCTTGAGCATTCACATGAGGGTTAGCTTGAGTATTAGAAAGAGTGGGGGCTTGGCCTTTTGGAACAAATTTCCTCTTGTTAGAAAAAGAGGCGGAAGAAGAAGCAACAAATGGCCTCTTGTTATAGAAGTTTGCACGGGGAATGAAGGAAGAGAAAGGAGTCTTGGCCTTAGCTTCTTCCTTGATGGCTTTCAAAGAGTTCTCGACCCAAATAGCATCGTAAAAGAGCTCGGCAAATGTAACGGAGCTCTTTCTCACTTTGCTCTCCAATAAGGCACTTATCTTATTCTGGTAATAGAAGGCACGGTTTTCATCATCCTACACAATCCATGGAGAAAAACGGGTGAAAAGTCTATTTATCTCAAATACTCATGAGTGGGGGGGTGATTTGAGTATAAATAAAGTATGCCTACCTTTTCGATTGTCCGTATAAGCATGTAAAGTAATATGTGTCTTGAATTTATTAACTAAATTCAACTCAACTAATTACTTGTAGCGAGTATGTAAATAACAAAAGGCGTAAACAAAAAAAAAAGATGGTGACACATGGGATTTTTGAAGTGGTTCAGTTTCACAACTCGAAACCTACGTCCACTATTTCTCGATTAATAATTAAAGTACCTTTGTACGGAATACATAATTATAAACCCACTCGTAAAACTAACTCTAGTTGTAACTTAAGGTTTGAGTAGCATTAAATACTCGATTCTAACTTACGTTAATAAGAAAGTGTTTTTGATTGTTCTTGGTGATCACACAATTGAACGTATAAGAAACAGTTCTAGCACTATTATCTAATAACGGTTTCTCAATAATAAATCACGAGTAGAGCGCAGCTTTTCGAAAATAAGGTTTTTGAAAAATAAAGATTAGTTTTAAATGCATGAGATGAATGAGTATTCTCAAATCAAGGTCATTTCTTTCCCCTCTTGACATCATTGAAAAGACGAGAACAAGAATATAAAACGACTAGAATAATACTTTCCAATGAAAGAGAGAAACATGCAAGCAACGATATTATAGCATAAGAAGTTGTTCAACATCAAGTACGCAAAATATTAAGTCTTAATACAAACCACCACGAATAATGCAAAAGGGCCGAATAGGATAGTTTTTTATGAGAGGGCTAGGGGAAAGAGATCAACCCGGATTTAGGGTTTAATAGAACCATGACGGAGGCGCAACTCAAGGGAATTAATTCGGTCAAAGCAAGATCTAACATGGTTCACTTGTGCGGTGATAAAAATGTCGAAGTTAACCACCTTAGGAGTAAGAGCTTCGGTTGCGTCATAAACCACCTGCATGTCTTCCAGCATCATCTTCCCATACATTACCAAAGCACCTCCTTGACCAGCCAGGTTGCACAATCTATCCCTATGACGTAACACCTCTAGACGAATGTCAATGGAGTTGCGCTCCATGGACTCGAGACGACTTTCCATTCTCACCATCCATGTTTTTAATTCATCATTAACAAGGCATTCTTTTGTGTTACCACAACAACTAGCCACATTCCGTTGCCCAATGCCCATACTCAAGCTCGACACGACACCGGCCAAGAAGGATTCTTGAGCTTCAAATTTCTCCAATATTTTAGACATAAAAGTATCAACCTTTTTATCAACACTTGAAAGCAAAAAATAACCATCAACCGGTTTCTCCACTGGTTCACCCTTAACAACAAACATCAATTCTGGCCCCATCGCACCTGACAACACCAAATTGTGTCGTGTTTAGTAGAATTTATTAGGTCTCTTTAGTATATTTTTTACGGGTCGTTAGCATCGTTTTATGCTAACCTTAGACCTTGTAATTATGTTGTTATTTAGTATTTTTTAGTCAACTTTTAGAGTCAAACCCGGAAGTCAACAAAAGTCAAAGTCAAACCCGAGACCCAAACCCGACAATTGGAGTAGGCTACAAGCAAATCATCAATGCAAGTAGAGCAAGTCCAAAGGGTCAATGGAAGTCAAGGCGAGACTAAAGTCCGAAGGGGTCAACGAAAGTCAAGGCGCTCAACCAAGGGGAAAAGATAGCAGCATGAAACGCTGTCAGCGCCAGTGAACGCTGCCAGCGTCCCACGACGCTGCCAGCGTCCTGGTCTCAGACATGTGTTCCTTCATTCTCCATCTTGTCATTTTGAGGCCCATTTCTAAAGGCCCTAGGTTTCCGGATCCAAGGGTAAAAAAAGAGCCAAATTGTAGAGAGAGAAGCTTGAAACATTCCACAACACAACACATTAGAATTCTCTCAATTTTGTTCTTCATTTTTGGCTTGTAATTTGTGTTGAACATCTTTTATTTGGGTTGTAATATTGGATTATGGGTAGCTAATTCTTCATTTCTTAGTGTAATTGGAACAAGTTCTCTCCTTTTAGCATTGTAAGACCGTTTGAACCTCTTCTTCTCTATTTAATTCCATTTTCTCATGTTTAAATTCCATTGTGGAATAGATTATTGTTGAGCCTAACCATCTTAGCAAGTGTTTGTTTAATTAGTGCTTTGTGAAGATATATTTGGTTCATTTGTCTTGATATTGTTGAAGCAACCTTGAAAGATTGTAACTTTGGTTTAAAAGTTGGAATTTTTTGAGTGGAATTTGGTTTATTGTGTAATTAGAACATGGTTTAATGTTTTATTACATGATTCTAGCTTGTTTCTTTGGTTTTGTGCTTAAAGCTTGCATCTTTGATTTGGGCTCATGATTTAATGGGTGTAAATTGGGTTGTAAAGGGTCATCCATGGATGGTTTAATTCATGTTGACTAATTTCTTAGAAACTTGTATTAGATAATTAGAGAAGAGAGGAAAGGGAGAGTCTTTACTTTGTTAATTGTTGGGAACTTGGGAAAATTACACTAAGTTGTTTCTCCATATTTGAATATTTCAATCTTTAGTTTTTGTTGGTTATTTTAGACTTGCTAATCAAATTCTCATGTCAAACTTTCTCCCTATATGTTATCCTACATGTTTTGTCATTGTGAATATCATAGTTTGTAATTAATTTAAGCTTTTGTCTTAATTAGAGTCTTAATTTGTGATTAGAGTAATTAATTAGAAATTATTTTTGTTAATTGGCTTACTGCAAGAGTCTAGATTAGATTAATTTAGTTAATACCGCCTTCTCTTGGGTTCGACCCTATTCTTACCATTTTACTACCTTTATTTAAGATAGTTTGTGTTTGTTTAGGAGTTATAAATTGTTATTTGATCGTAGCTAATTAGCGGAATTAGCGACACCGCTTTTAAGCTCGTCAAATTTGGCGCCGTTGCCGGGGAAGACAATATAGCTAAATATCAAATTAAAACTCTTGTTAGTGTCATAACTTGTTTAGATTAATTTTCAAATTTCTTAGCTTATAGGTTACATTGTGTTGAAGTTACTAATTTGTGTTGTTTAGTTGTTTTAGAAGTTTATGCCTAGGTCACAAGAGGGAATTGGTGACCAAGATGTTGATCCATCTTCAAGTAGCATATCAAATTGGTTATTTTCAAATCCCCTTTATAGTAGACCTTTTTGGAGGGAACCTAGTGAAGAGGAATTGGAAAATAATATTTTTCAAGAACAACCGGAGGAAGTGTTTGAGTCGCCACATAGGATACCATCTCCATTGAACGTCCTTTACCCACCCACTATGGAGGATAATAGGACAATCGGTGAGATTCGGGCAAGGAACTATGAGGAGCAACCCCTTTGTATTGCATATCCTCCCATGGGGGATGTGAACTTTGAGCTCAAAGGTTTTTTTGTCCACAACTTGGTGGGAAACGACCCTAATAGACACTTGGCCAAGTTTCATATGATTTGTCAAGGTGTTATTCCCCAAGGAGTGACCGAGGATCAATTCAAGTTAAGGGCATTTCCTTTTTCTCTTCAAGATGCCGCGAAAGAATGGCTCTTTTGCCTTCCGGCTCACTCCGTTACCACTTGGGTGGGCTTGAAGAAAAAGTTTCTTGAAAAGTATTATCCGGATTTAAGACACAATCACTCCAAGAAGCTTATCACTACCATTGAACAAGAAATGGGAGAGACCCTTTATAATTATTGGGAGCGTTTCAAGAGTCTCGTGGCAAGATGTCCATACCATGGCATGTCGGGAGATGATTTGTTAACAGCTTTCAATGAGGGTTTGTGCCAAAATGACCAAATAATGATCATTGCCGCCACCGGAGGTGGAATTGACACCCTTAATATGGCTGAGGCCAACAATATTATCGAAAAATTGGCTATGAACACAAGAAGCTATGGAAGAAAGAGTGAAAGAGGAGGAAGATCTAGGAATGTATCTTCCATGGAAGATCCTTATGCTTCTCAAAACAACACGATCATGCAAGAAATGGGTGAACTTAAAATTATGATGTCAAACTTGGTTGTTAACAAAGGTAACTCATTCTCTCAGCACCCCAAACTGATTGAATGCTCATATTGTGGGGGTGACCATGCCACAAACACATGCTACATCATGACTGAACAAGGAGCAACTATGAAAAGTGTTAATGCTATGGGGTATGGGAATTACAATTCAAGGAACCCAAGTGGTGGGGGATTGTACAACCGAGCGGGGAACCGTGACCTTTTGGGATGGGGAGGGGATAAGTCGAAAAGCTTTGAAAACGGTCAATTCAATCATTTGAGAGCCCAAAATCCCACTCGAAACCGGAACTCCAATTTCCAACAAAACCCACAAAGAATTTACAACAATCAAAGGCCCGACAATTCAAATTTTCCAAGTAACTCTCAATCTCAAAACAATGCTCAAAGACAAGGGAACTTGAGTGATATTTTGCAAACACTCCTTGCCAATCAAGAGAAAGATAGGGAGAAGGCAAGGAGAAATAGAGAAGAGGCAAGGAGAGATAGAGAAGAGGCAAGGAAGGATAGGGAGGAAAACAACCTTAGGGTAAGCGACTTGGAAATCCAACTATCCTAAATAGCTTCCAATATGTCAAAATCTCAAGTCTCAAGCTCCACGAGATTCCCATCTCAAACCATCCCACCACCTATGGAGAATGCTAGTGCCATGACCTTAAGGGGAGGCAAGGAGCTGGAGGTACACCCCCTTGTAAAAGGCAAGGATAAGATGAAGAACCTTGAGATGGAGACCTTGGAAATTGAATACCAAGGAGAGTTAGTAATTGGTCATGGAGAGCTATCAAGGAATGGGGAAGGGACATCCACAAGCAAGGACCCCAAGGGAGACACTTCAAAGAGGGGTAAGAACATTATAGATGATGATGTGGTAGCGGAATACATACCGGAAGCCCCATTTACTAGTGCTTTGATAAGCACAAGGAAATATGACAAGGAGAACGATTTGTATGAAACTTTCCGGAAATGTGAGGTAAACATCCCTCTTTTTAAGTTGTTAAATAGTGTCCCTAGGTATGCAAAGTTCTTTCAAGAACTTTGTACACCTAAAAGAAAGCCTATGAAAGGAGCCCATAGGGTTAGGGTGAGTGACCATGTTTCGGCAATTTTCAAGCAAAACTTACCAAATAAATGTGGAGACCCGGGCATGTTCACCATCCCTTGCCCCATTGGAGGGCAAAGTTTCAAACGTGCCATGTTAGACCTTGGAGCCTCTATTAACGTCATGCCCCTATCCATCTATGAGACCCTAGGCTTAGGACCTTTGTCTAAGACCGGGGTGGTTATTCAATTAGCCGATAGGTCTAGTGTCTATCCCAAAGGCTTAATAGAGGATGTACTAGTAGAGGTAGATAACCTTGTCTTCCCGGCGGATTTCTATGTTTTAGACATGGAGTCTAGTACAAGTGCCACTCCCCTTCTCCTTGGTAGGCCATTCATGAAAACCTCTAAGACCAAGATTGATGTGTCAAACGGATGTTTGACAATGGAATTCGAGGGAAAGAAATTGACCTATAATATCTATGACTCTATGAGACACCCTAGTGATGTTCAATCTTGTTTTTTCTTAGATATTTTCGAGCCTTTGGTACCTCAAATGTACAAGTTATGTGATAGGGACCCACTTGAGGTGGCCCTAACTAACAATGTGGAAGAAGAGGAGTTGCGTTTTTTTGTTGTCGGTTGATGTGCAGGAACATCTCAAGAACTTGGAGAAAGAAGAGCCACCAGACAGTTACGAATAACTCAACACCATCCACTATAAATAAATGGCAAACCGTGTAAATATTCTATTCTTGTAAATATTTCATTTAAGTTTCATTGTAAATTTTTAACATTTGAGTTGTTTTTAAGTAGTTAGAATTTGCATCAATCAAAATTTTTTGAAGTTACTAACGATTTTGTGAAGGTTTTGCAAGTTTTCGGCCACCTCGGGATGCGTGCCACGGGTAAAAAGTGCGGGACTCGGTGAATTTTTGATATTGAAGGTTATTATGGGACATTGGAGTGAAAATCGAAGTGTAGTGGTGTTTGGAAGACTTAGCCAAAATTTGGCTAAGTACAAAGTTTGAAGGAAATCTGGCAGTGAAGGACGCTGCCAGCGTCCCACGACGCTGCCAGCGTCAATGGGCGCTACCAGCGTCGAATGCGGATATCAGGTCATTGTTTCCTCAATTGCACGAGTTCTTCAACAACCTATCTTCAATTCTCACGAACCAAAAACCCCAAAAACAACCCCAATCCTTCAAAACTTTACCTTTCTCCCCCAAATCTTCACAAACCTTCATCAAAATCAATCAAATTCTTCATCATAACCTTCATTCTACCTTCAAACACCTCAAAATCAACCTAAATCACTCAAAATCTCAAAAAATTGCCTTTAGAAAACCTAGAAAACTCTTTCTCAAATTCGAATTTAAGGAGCTTTAGTGGGTTTTTAAAGGGTTTTTAAGGATTCCTTGCTTATTCTAATCATCATCATACTTAACTTTTTCCATTATTCTTTGATTTTTGCTCGAAAATTAGGCTTGAATTAGTCTTATTTTGAGTTTTTCATTTGCTCTTGTTGATTGTTTTGCTAGGATTGGTAAAATCTTTCAGAGTAAGGCATAAGAATTCAACAAACACTATGATTTTGAGGTGTTGAGATTTGTTTCACACCAAGTGATTGTTGAATTGCTTGTTTGAGTGAAAAACTACTTTGAGTGTTTGCTTGTTGTTGTGTTGTACTGTATTGTTGAAATTTTTGCAGAAAATGGCTCCTAAAATCTCCAAGTTGTTTGGGAAGGGAAAGAATAAGAGGCCTGCAGTGAGTGAGCCCGACACCGATGTTGAAGCGGTGTTCATGGGTTATGAGAGGTTGAGTGCTCAACATAAAAAAATCTGGGACAAACTTACCTCACCCCGACAACAACCCCTCATAACCACAAAAATCTTTTCCTTAAGAACCCTCCATGCCTTGGGAATGTTCCACTTGGCAAGGGATATGCTAGCTAAAGTAGGGCTATAAACTTATCTCGAACCGGACACTTGGGATCACACCTATAAGAGTTTCGCGTACGAGTTCCTAGCTACCTTGTTCAAGTTGGACGTACCCGAGGGGAATGAAAGAGCCTGCCGCTTTCGCCTCAACCAAAATTGGCACAACGCCCCAATCTCCGAAATTCGCCAAATCCTAAAAATCAACAAAGACCCCGAAGATATTAAATGCCCCAAAGGAGAAATGCACATCATGTGGAGCAATATTACGGGTTGTAACAATGCATCTAAGGATGCCAAACTCTCCACAATTACCCACCCCGTGCTTCGACTCATTACCCGGTACCTTACCACCATTTTTAACTCCGCGGGAGAGCCCGCTAAAGTACCGGAGACCATCCGGTTGTGTTTGTGGACTATGCTCCTGACCGATCCTGTCGCAAGCCCGATACAAAGATAAATTACCCAGACTAGGCTAATAACAAATTAATGTAATTAGGGAAGTAGGGGTCGATCCTCAGGGAGATGGTGTTTCCTATAGAATGTGAATTGTCTTGCAATTGAGTTTTATCTAACGAGTTTCTGGGTTTTGGGATTATGACGTCTAAGCTAACAAAAAGCATAAATGAAAGCAAAATAAAAGCAAATGAAGATGAAAGCAATAAAGCAAATGATGAATTAAAAATAATGAAAAGACTCTAGGGAAGTAGGTTCACACATGTAGATTGACATATTGATGAAATTGGATTTAGGACATGCAAATAATTCATTGCGAGTTCGTAAGAATGATGTGTTCATTACAATCATAGATCAGATAGTCTAGCAGGCTTTTAGGCAATTTACTAGGTCT